>JANJGK010002002.1:145000-151658 GCA_039081455.1 Macrobrachium rosenbergii | reverse complement strand
ATATATATAATATATATATATATATATATATATATATATATATATATATATATATATATATATATATATATATATATATATATATATATATATATATATATATATATATATATATATATATATATATATATATATATATATATATATATATATATATATATATATATATATATATATATATATATATATATATATATATATATATATATATATATATATATATATATATATATATATATATATATATATATATATATATATGAATGTCTTTTCCTGTAATACTACAGTGTAATATGAAAATAAGAAGGCCCATAAAACACTATTTAAACGTTGAAACCATATATTTCGGGCACTTGTTTCTGTGCCCCTGTTCACTGGTAGAATATGGACAGGTGGAAAGTTACAATGGTATATATACAAAAACATGAAGGTGTGGCCTTAGGCCTCCGATGTTAAGGAGGTGGCGTTTCTTAAGAAGGAGGAGATTGACCAAATTCCCTAGTGGTTTTTGGCCTCATTAGCTCCCGTTTGGCGATGGATCTGGCGGTCGCGTTTCTTGGGTCATCTTCTTCAAAAAGGGTGCGAGGATTAAGGTGTCAATGGCGTCCGATTTCCAATGTCCTCCAGACAGGTTCATATTGTTGGTTTGATTGATGATAGCAGATTCCAGCATCTTTCTTTTGTACGGACAGCTACTCTTGAAAAACCAACTCCGCCCCACTCCAGTTAATGACATGCCCTGTATTTCTAATATGTAGGAAAATTCCCGAACTCTCCGAAGCGTAACGTACTGATCTTTTGTGCTCTGTTATTCTTTGCGAGAGCGATCTACCTGTCTCGCCTACATAAATGTCATGACAATTACTACACGGTATCTTGTAAACTCCGGCTTCTTCCCTTTTGTTATTTAAGTATACGTTAACGAGCGAACTCCCGATGGATTTGGGATAATGGAAAATGAAAGGATTATCAGAACTGAGTTGCTCGGTGGCCTTTTGGATGTTTTCATCGTATGGAAGCTTTATTTTGTTGTTGAAATCTATTTGTCTGTTGTGAGTGGGACCTCTGTAGTATATTTTATTTGCTTTATTAATAGCCCTCTCGATAATGTGTGGTGGATAGAGCAGTTGCGTTAGGTGTTGGCGGATCGTGTTAAATTCTTGATCCAGGTACTCATTTGAACATATCCTAAGTCCTCTGAGGAATAGGTTGCACCCTACCATGATTTTTACGGAGACGTCGTGGTAGCTTAAGAAATGAATGTAGGAGACAGCGAAGGTGGGTTTTCTATATACTGTAAATGCATACCTGTTCTGTTTTCTTATGATCAGTACATCTAGGAACGGCAGTTTTCCGTCCTTTTCCCATTCTGTTTTAAATTTTATGGTCGGAACTAGCGAATTTAGCCTATTAAAAAATTCCTTAAAGTCCCCCCAGCTATTGTCCCAGAAAGTAAAGATATCATCTACGTATCTAAGCCAGATCATGTTATGGGGTTTGATAGACGACAAAAGTTCTGTTTCGAAATATTCCATGTACAAGTTTGCTAGAAGGGGGTGATAGGGGACTTCCCATGCTACAGCCAAATTTTTGTTTGTAAAAATTACCATTGAAAGAAAACACGTTGTTAGTTACACAGAGGTTGATAAGTTTTAAAGTTTTATCTATGCCAAGAGGAAAATGGTCTTCATATGGTTGTAACTTCCTCTCTAAGAAAAACAACACGTCGGCAATCGGGACTTTAGTAAATAATGAATCGACGTCTAGACTGAGCAGTTTGATGTTGTTTGAGGGGATGTTTAAACTATTAAATTTTTGTATGAAATCTTTCTGCATGTTTGACGTGGGAGGATGAGAAGGTTCCTAGAAAGGGTGATAACAAGTCTGCGAGCCATTTTGATAATTTGTACATGAAAGAGCCCCTGCTAGATATTATGGGGCGTAAAGGAATCCCATCTTTATGTGTTTTCGGGAGGCCGTAAAAATAGGGGAGAGAGGGGTTGATTACCTTGAATGCCTCTAGTAATTCTATGTCTTTTTTATTGCCCCCTATGGTTCTAACTGATTTGTTAAACTGAGCAGCAATATTTGTTGTGGGATCTTTCGTTAATTTGTCGTAGGTCTCCGCATCGTTTAGAAGTTCTTGAACTTTATTGATGTATGTCTCCTTATCTAACAGAACTATTTTCCCGTCTTTGTCAGATTTTGTGATGATGATATCCCCCCTTTTTCTTAAGCTAACTAATGCATTTTTGGAATCTTTTCGGGAGCGAATTTTTGTTGTTATTTTGCTCCAAGACATTTAGCAAAATGCCTTTGAGACATGCCTCTTTCTTGTCATAGTTGTTTTTTGCAAAATGTTTATCAAAAGCAACTAGGAAATTAAGATTACTCTCGGGACCAGGTTTTAGAGCGAATGAAACTCCAAGATTTAAAACGGTCTGTTCTTCTGCAGAAGAACAGACCGTTTTAAATCTTGGAGTTTCATTCGCTCTAAAACCTGGTCCCGAGAGTAATCTTAATTCCTAGTTGCTTTTGATAAACATTTTGCAAAAAACAACTATGACAAGAAAGAGGCATGTCTCAAAGGCATTTTGCTAAATGTCTTGGAGCAAAATAACAACAAAAATTCGCTCCCGAAAAGATTCCAAAATGCATTAGTTAGCTTAAGAAAAAGGGGGGATATCATCATCACAAAATCTGACAAAGACGGGAAAATAGTTCTGTTAGATAAGGAGACATACATCAATAAAGTTCAAGAACTTCTAAACGATGCGGAGACCTACGACAAATTAACGAAAGATCCCACAACAAATATTGCTGCTCAGTTTAACAAATCAGTTAGAACCATAGGGGGCAATAAAAAAGACATAGAATTACTAGAGGCATTCAAGGTAATCAACCCCTCTCTCCCCTATTTTTACGGCTCCCGAAAACACATAAAGATGGGATTCCTTTACGCCCCATAATATCTAGCAGGGGCTCTTTCATGTACAAATTATCAAATGGCTCGCAGACTTGTTATCACCCTTTCTAGGAACCTTCTCATCCTCCCACGTCAAACATGCAGAAGATTTCATACAAAAATTTAATAGTTTAAACATCCCCTTCAAACAACATCAAACTGCTCAGTCTAGACGTCGATTCATTATTTACTAAAGTCCCGATTGCCGACGTGTTGTTTTTCTTAGAGAGGAAGTTACAACCATATGAAGACCATTTTCCTCTTGGCATAGATAAAACTTTAAAACTTATCAACCTCTGTGTAACTAACAACGTGTTTTCTTTCAATGGTAATTTTTACAAACAAAAATTTGGCTGTAGCATGGGAAGTCCCCTATCACCCCTTCTAGCAAACTTGTACATGGAATATTTCGAAACAGAACTTTTGTCGTCTATCAAACCCCATAACATGATCTGGCTTAGATACGTAGATGATATCTTTACTTTCTGGGACAATAGCTGGGGGGACTTTAAGGAATTTTTTAATAGGCTAAATTCGCTAGTTCCGACCATAAAATTTAAAACAGAATGGGAAAAGGACGGAAAACTGCCGTTCCTAGATGTACTGATCATAAGAAAACAGAACAGGTATGCATTTACAGTATATAGAAAACCCACCTTCGCTGTCTCCTACATTCATTTCTTAAGCTACCACGACGTCTCCGTAAAAATCATGGTAGGGTGCAACCTATTCCTCAGAGGACTTAGGATATGTTCAAATGAGTACCTGGATCAAGAATTTAACACGATCCGCCAACACCTAACGCAACTGCTCTATCCACCACACATTATCGAGAGGGCTATTAATAAAGCAAATAAAATATACTACAGAGGTCCCACTCACAACAGACAAATAGATTTCAACAACAAAATAAAGCTTCCATACGATGAAAACATCCAAAAGGCCACCGAGCAACTCAGTTCTGATTATCCTTTCATTTTCCATTATCCCAAATCCATCGGGAGTTCGCTCGTTAACGTATACTTAAATAACAAAAGGGAAGAAGCCGGAGTTTACAAGATACCGTGTAGTAATTGTCATGACATTTATGTAGGCGAGACAGGTAGATCGCTCTCGCAAAGAATAACAGAGCACAAAAGATCAGTACGTTACGCTTCGGAGAGTTCGGGAATTTTCCTACATATTAGAAATACAGGGCATGTCATTAACTGGAGTGGGGCGGAGTTGGTTTTCAAGAGTAGCTGTCCGTACAAAAGAAAGATGCTGGAATCTGCTATCATCAATCAAACCAACAATATGAACCTGTCTGGAGGACATTGGAAATCGGACGCCATTGACACCTTAATCCTCGCACCCTTTTTGAAGAAGATGACCCAAGAAACGCGACCGCCAGATCCATCGCCAAACGGGAGCTAATGAGGCCAAAAACCACTAGGGAATTTGGTCAATCTCCTCCTTCTTAAGAAACGCCACCTCCTTAACATCGGAGGCCTAAGGCCACACCTTCATGTTTTTGTATATATACCATTGTAACTTTCCACCTGTCCATATTCTACCAGTGAACAGGGGCACAGAAACAAGTGCCCGAAATATATGGTTTTCAACGTTTAAATAGTGTTTTATGGGCCTTCTTATTTTCATATATATATATATATATATATATATATATATATATATATATATATATATATATATATATATATATATATATATATATATATATATATGTGTGTGTGTGTGTGTGTGTGTGTGTGTGTGTGTGTGTGTGTGTGTGTATGTGTGTGCTTGTGCGTGGGTGTGTGTGTGTGTGTGTGTACGCGTGTGTGTGTGTGTGTGTGTCAGTGTGTGCGGGCATTTATAAGGAGGCAGTCAACATCAGATATCGTTTAATTGGCACGAACTTGCAGTAATTAGTTGAAACTTTGTAAATTTTGCGAAGTTCAAGGCACTTACTGGGCTAAACGTTCCTGCGTTTTTGCAGAGATTAGGAGGCAATTTGAACGTGCTTCCTTTTGCGTGCAAACTGAGTTTAAGAAAGTAATATTTAGTTGTGTTCTTTATTATGTGTTCTCCCTTTTCTTAATAGGACATGCGTTGTTAAATTTTGTAAAATTAGGTTAATACGAACGTGTAATATATGTTTCCTATTGCTGTTTTCTCCAGACACTTAAATGATAGATCGCCTTGCAAAAAGTACATCAGTTTTAAAGTATAATACTTAAAAAGGTAAAAATTCATTGTATGTAAATACTCGTATAGGATACTCTGTCATAAACCCAATATTGAACTGCAATTGAGTTCAAAGCTTCCAGCATAGTTCGCAATAAGTTTATGGACAATCGAAAGACATTTCGTGTCACTTCTTCAAGTTTTAAGTAAAGTAACATCTTCTCTGGAAGCATGACAAGATGTTACCGGTGTGACAGTGAATAATAATACAATCATGTTGTTGTTTCGATGTAGATATGACGTAGATTAATGCTTGTATATCGTAAAGATATGGAATATTTTATCTTGAAAGATTCATGTGTATTAGATTCTTAAGGTGCGAGTGCAACATACACATGTAACAGCACATTTTTTTCTATTAAACAAGCAGGATAAGGAATAGCATAAGTATACCAAGAGGGAAACAGGAATAACATTCTAAAGGGGGTATAGATTGACACCGCAAGACAGATGAAGACTGTGGAGTAAGATGAAAACGAGGAAAACTGGATTAGTAGTAAAAAAAAACGGTTAAAGGAGAAAATATTACGTGACAAAAACATGAATTTTAGTTTTGTGAAAAAGAACCTGTTTGAAATTTATTTGAAGTTTAAAATGAGATGATATTGAAAGTTTTTACCATTGGGCTATGCCGTTTAGCATGATTTTGGAATTATTATTATTATTATTATTATTATTATTATTATTATTATTATTATTATTATTATTATTATTGTTGTTGTTGTTGTTGTTGTTGTTGTTGTTGTTGTTGTTGTTGTTGTAGCATAACCGGTAATAATTTTATAAGCTGCTTAATTCTAAATAATTGTTTTTCATCTTCACTGGGTGAATATAATAAGTTTCAAGGCTAGGGATGAATGATGTGCACAGGAAGTAGAGTAAGACATTAAATGTATGCTCTAAAAATATAAGAATAAGGTAAATTCATTATATACTAATTCACTGTCTAGACTAATTCATTTTTATATGAAGGGGTAAATTTCTTGCTTGTTAATTCCTTGCCTACAAAGAGGTAAATTCAGTTCATGCTATTCACTGCCTATAGATAGTATGAGTTTCCATATCACTTAATCTTTGCAGTTTATACTTTGCTGATTGGGGATAATGAAGAGAAACGGCAAAGATTAGTAAAAGATTCTGAAATTTTTGCAATAAGAGGAAGGGCTGAGTAAATTTGAACAATAACAAGGTTATGCGTGTATATGGAAACCAAGAAGATTGAGCAATCAATGTTAATTTGATGGTTGGAGAATGGAGGCAGTCGACTTACTTAGGTACCTAGGAATAAATGTAATGGATGATTATAGGATGAGAGAAAAGGTGTCATAGAACAGGTTAAGTAAGGAAGGTAACATGGCATGTACAGGAGATTAGCGAGACTTGCATTACATTGTCCCTAGAAACCGAGGCACTATAAGATGGGATGGGAAGCTAACTGTTCATAATAGAAGTGGATGTGCAGTT
>JANJGK010002002.1:107500-140000 GCA_039081455.1 Macrobrachium rosenbergii | reverse complement strand
TTCGCTGAAGGTAAATCCATGTGGAAGGCCTCAGGTTTGTTTACACAGGAAAAATGCAAATTACCTTGAATAAGGTGTTAAAGGTAACAACTTCACATCTTCTTAATCTTTTTTGAAATTAAGCAATTGAGGAATGGCCCATAAAATTGGCGTTTTATGTACGGTGGGTGTGTTTTACCATCGACTGATAAGATGAGGAAGAGATTGCAAACCTCTTTCCGTGCACTCCGCCGTCACATTAGAGAGAGAAGGGTAAATGAAGAGATGCTTGCTGCGCTTCTTGCCAATTTTGGTTCCGGTAATGGAGTTGTCTTCACAGTGAATGGGCCTTGATTAAAGGAAGTCTCTAGGCATTTCCATTCCTTCATCAGTTTGTTTTATCTCTTCGACTCATCGGTGACACTGGCTTTGAGGTCTGGGAAATTTCGCACTTATTAGCATTATAGAAGAAATGCCTTCGAAGGACAATGATCACAGATAAGCAATATGTGAAGAAATTAGCTTTTAGAAAAAATAAAAAAATCAACAGTTAGGTCAAGTTCACTTACTCGGATTAAAAGAAAAAAAAAACACTGGATTCGTGTTTCTAGATATCAGTTTAAGGCGCTTAATGGCTCGAGCTTTGGTTGAAAAAAAAAAAAAAAACATTAAAATTTTAATAAATGTATATGCTATGTATTCTCTGGAGATTTGCACACCCGGCAACCGGTTTTGGCCTTCACTATGAGAGAGAGAGAGAGAGAGAGAGAGAGAGAGAGAGAGAGAGAGAGAGAGAGAGAAATGGGGGGAGGCGGGGGGAGTTTGAGGGAAAGTCGAGCTGGAGAGCATGAATAGAAATGACAGTTTTTCTATAGTTGTTGAAAACCAAGACCAATTTCCTATGCAAACGTAAACCCTGTTTCATTGTTCATTTTTATTGTGCAATAGAAATGCCGCTTACATAGCAGAATTTGTTCTTGGTATCACCTTGGACCTTGAGGTTGTACGGCTTGGCTCGTGTGTTCAAGTGCGAATCTGAGTTTTCCTGGACTCTATTATAGCAACAAACTCGCGCCCACACACAAAGGAAAGTTAGCTGTCTTGTATCGCCTTTTTTTTATCATTATACATTGTATTCTTATCTTTTGTCTACTTTGGGCGTTCAGTATCCATTAACCCCACAGCAGGTGGAAAGTATGTAACCAATTTGCCTTGATCCTTTAGCACTGCCATAGCCTATGCCCCGTACACCCTTTAAAGTTTTAGGCTTGTTTTTCCATACTTTGAGGTACGACAATGCACATTTTTTTTTTACTTAGCCAATTGTTAAATAATTATTTGTTGGATTAATTTGTTCATTGTATATATATTCTTTATTATTACCATATTTTGAGCATAAGTCGCAGCCCAATTTTGGCAGACGTTGTCTGAGAAAAATAAAAAATTAGGCCCAACCCCTGACCCCCTGGCTGAATGTCTCATGCTTTTATGCTGGCTCAGTGAAGGAATCACTTCCTACATCCATTTTCCATTACAAAAGAAATATAACGAAACTCTTGGCACAAATTCTCTTTAGCGAATTGTTGTAAGGAATTTCAGCTGAAAGGGAAGGGTCTCAGTTCGAAATCCTTGGAAATTTAGTTAGTTGCAATGATTATAAAGCGATAGAAGACTCTCTCTCTCTCTCCCTCTCTCTCTCTCTCTCTCTCTCTCTCTCTCTCTCTCTCTCTCTCTCTCTCTCTCTCTCTCTCTCTCTCTCCTAATTTTATAAAAATTCTCGTTTTTTTTTTAAATCAGTCTTTGCCAATCAATGCAATGCATCCAATGGCAATAACATTAAAATATTTCTGATATTTGCTTTCAAATCCAGTGAACGTATTTTCACAACCTTACTCGTCCAATCCGGAGATAAAATAAAACTAAATGAAATGCAATGTTATTTTTTACTCCAAGAATAAAAAGTGATTTAAATATATTTATCTCTTATCGCTTAAATCTCAGTCTGGATTTTATGAAAAAGTAAATTTTATGTAAAAATCTAAATAGTAACAAGACAAATCTAAGCTTTTGGTATGTGTGTGTGTATATTTGGATAATGAAATTGATGTGTAAACATTAGCATGGACATTACTTAATAATGATCTCAAAGGAGAAATAAATATCAGGGATTTACTTATTTTGAGAACTTTCAAGCGGGAAAGAAACAATATTCGAAAAAAAGGTCATGAATTTGTCAGAATAAAATCCGTGAAGATATTACCGGGCTTCCTGTTTCACTTGAGTCCTTTGCAATAGTTGTTCATTTCCTAACCATTTCTATATTTCACCAGTCACAAATTGTATTACACTCTTTTGAAAAACTGGTGATTTTGAAGGATTCGTTTTAACAAGCATTTGTAACAATGTAAAATACTTATTTTGAGTTTTCATACATTTCATTCAGTTTAAATTGAAAATTAGTAGCAGTGGATTCGTGATGTGAACATATCTTTCCATAAGATGTTGACAGACCACCACTGTAATCGTATCAGCTTCTTCCATAATTCAAACTGTGAATCGCCTTTACATGAATGTTTAGAATGCCAGTCTCAACAGACACATTTACAAGTGTTGTCAAATTTACACCAAATTTTCTATACTGTTTTGCTTAGATAGTGCCTCTCTATTTGTGCCTGTTGATTTTCAGAAATAGGGAATAAGATATCTACGACTTATCCGTTCTTTCGGCTTTTTCTCATTTTGATGTTTTTTTTTTTTTTTTTTTTTTTTTTTGCATACTGTTATCCCTTCAGCCGAGAGAGAAAAACGATACCATTGTTACTTTAGCAGAAACCATCAAGTCTACAGTTTCATTATAGCGTCCCGGCAAGCTAGAGCATAGGACAGAGTTTTAGACCTTTGTAAATTACTATCAAAAACCTTACAAATTAGTAAAGCAGTTCTCTGCAACAGCATTCATTGTTTTAGATAAAAACTGGACAATAAGTAACATTATTCGTGACTGCGATCTTTACATCTCATCAATGGTTCCTGATGCGCATCAGATTGTGCGTAAATCGGACGCTCTAGAGACCGTTACGTTCCCTGGACATGATACTTCAGTCTTTAGACTCTCCGGTGCTTATAGAATTTAAGCTGATATACAATATCAGCTGGCAAGACTCAGATGGTGAACAATGGTTTTGTTAGTTTTTGTTAGCTTTCGACCGCCTTTTATTGTGAGAAAATTTATAAACTATTATTATTAGCATATTTACTTATCCAATATCAGTAGCTTCATATTTGTTAGTCTTACTGTTGCTGCTGATTTGTTTGTATTATATATAATTAAAACGATGCATGTTTGGTCTCTAAGTTTCACTGTAGTATTCCTCGGAATGAGAAAGTAAAAACGTATAATGTAGGTGTTAAAAGCGTGAAAATTTAGCGCATATTCTAAATAAAACTCAGCAGCCCTAAGCTGCATTAACTGTTTTTCTGTATGAGCAATTCAAGAGGAAAGCAAACAGAGATTAATTAGTTTGTATATAGGAAAATCCCTTGATAAAGCGATTACTCAAAATTCGTTGATACCATCTCGGTAATCAAACTCAAAATACAAAAATGGACCGAGGATTTCATTATAATTTTCTTTTTATTTTCTGAGTTTTCTAATTTTCTGATACGAAAATAACAAGGCGAAATTATTAATGCTTCTCTAGAGTATATTTATGTAATGCATAATTTTATTGAAGTAATACATATTTTTCTAAGAAAGTCAGCTCTCGAATTGCAGAAGCAAGTAAGGAATAGACGGGTAAGGAGTCGTCAACATTGAAAACAAAGAGAAAAATGAATAAATATTGGTGAAGTCAAACTGTTTTAATTGGCTAATATCTGCATTAGTTAAATAATCTAATTATATAACTTCATACCTAATAACAGAAACCTCACATTTCAGAGTAACAGAATAATTGTGTGTGTGCGCGCCCCACCAAGAGAGAGAGAGAGAGAGAGAGAGAGAGAGAGAGAGAGAGAGAGAGAGAGAGAGAGAGAGAGAGAGAGATAATATTTAACATCGTTGCCAAATTTCCAAACAGAATATCGTTCCTTGTCAAGGAAGATCCTCGTCCCATTGTCCAAATGCATTCGGTTGCCTGAATTTTCTTCTCGGACTTCTCTGATCTTATAATTCAAAACTTGAATTCGGAATTAACTTCGCTTACAGTGATATTATTGTCATTTTTTTTAGAGTTACTGAATAATCTTAGAAATATTTTTCCTTCTATTTCCTCTTTTCGTAAGAAAAGAATATTTGGCCTACCTACGACCACGAAAAGTAGAAGGAGGAAAAATTTTAAATGATATCCCCAGATATTGGCTGGAATTGAGGGTAAGAAATCAGTCATGTTATTATTACTGTGCTGCGTAGATTTGCCAGAACAGAGACTAATTCATTGGAGAATGTTTTGTAAAGGATGGTAAATAACGGTGTGGACCACATGTCAGCTGCATTACGGCAGATTTTGGGGTGTTCTCAGTAGAAATGTAGCTGCATCTTCGTACTATCCAGAATTCAGTGATTGGCCCTTGAAAGTTTTTGGTTCAGAGGCTGAGTATATACTACTGACTCTGGCTTTGAAAAATCGAAAGCATTATTCAGTAGAAGTACATTTTTTGTGCTGATTTAAATTAAACTTTTTTTTTAATGACTCTCAGTGACAATTTTCTTTTATTTTGGCTAAAGGAACCAAGTCTATATGTTATAGGGCGAATGAATTCTTTATTACTGTTATTGCTCAGGCTAGCAGGCCGTTATGTAGAATTAATCTCAGGTATCACCTTCCCCTTTACTGTAGAATCTACTTACAACCTCATTTCACCTTGTCATTGTTATATGAAGGAAGCTATATTTTCTTTCTTTCCAGTTACTTGATAACGAGGAGTCCCACCTGACTACTCAATTTTGTTCATAGGTATTCAGTAATTAGAAATAGCTGATTACTTGTTTCATCAATTATGTATATTTTTCAACCATGATGGCCGAAATTTTAAGTTTGCTACTCAGTTTGTTGTTCCGCTTAATGAATTGAGAAGATTCTCATCCAAAGAGTTGAGCGAATGCCAGACACTCTCAATTCTCTGCAGAACAAAGACTCCCAGTTCATTAATTACAAAATGTGTATGGGGTCTCACTATGCAATCATGTTATTATCGTTAAATCCTGACCTTTCCTGAAAAAAACATGTCATAGGTGTTGTTAGTAAGATATAAACTTATACTTGATTTAATTTTAATATAAAGGTAAAATTTCACTGTACCTGAAGGCTAGTGCAAGGGAATTATTATATCGGAAATTATACATCACAAATATACATATTGGAATCGTGAGTTTTAGAACCTAGAACATATGAAGACGGTTACCCTTATAGGACTTCGGTTCTTTATCTATTCAACATTACACTAAGCTATTGCCCTATATAAACAACCATTTGGTTTTTCCTGTAGGCGTTAGAAATAACACATTCGAGGGAAATGATTTTACATGATGGTATCTTTAAATGCCGGTCACTTGAAAACACTTTTCATACAAATTCCATCATTGTTTTACAAGCACTCATATTCGTTTCAGCATGCTTCTTCGTCAAATAATTCCATTAACTAAAAAGTTTTTATGCTATGAATAGGAACTACTATCCATTTCACGGACCGCGAGTCATCGTTTTTCTCAAATATCTTTCAAACTAATTATTTGATCGAAATGGTACTTACCTTGACACAATGTACGAGACACCTCCCGCTAATTTTTGGCAATATAGTGCATTGTCAAATGGTGTTAGGTAAGGCGTTTACTCTTGAATTTTAAAGGCAAAGTCTCATGAGTCATCAGGACTAATCTACATAATCGAAAGTCCACTATCCCTCATAAAATGGGAAGGGGGGCGGAGATGGGGAGGCCGGGAAAGTGGTTTGAGGGAGGGATGAGGAGGGGAAGGGGGAGGGAGGGACGGTGTGGGGATAAAGGACGTTCGAATGCCTAGTTTGGCGATGCTTGGCAACACCATGTAAGTCATGAGTAAACGCCTTAACTAAAACCATTAGACAATGCACTGCATTACCAAAAATTAGCAGGAGGTGTCTTGTACACTGTCAAAGTACCATTTCGATCAAATAATTGTTTTGAACGATATTTGAGAAAAACGATGACTCGTGGTCCCTGAAATGGATATTAGGAATTATCATTTCATATTTATACTACAATATTTAAATCATTCTCTTTTATCTGCTTTTAAATTAATGACCACTGCCACAAAACCAATACTTGACCCAAGACCATTTTTATTGCGTAGACCCAGACTTTTTTTTTTTATATTTAACAGCCCCATTTTTATTGCCTTCTCTTATCAAGTAAATTCCTTCAAACCATCTTCCCACATTAAGCAATAGTAGAACCCTATAATTCTTGCAGCATTCTCTGCCATCTTTCCTTTCACACACACATGGAGATCAGTCTATCTTATTCCTTTCTCTAATCCAGATAAAGGTCAACTACTAACACATTTTGTCACTGCATTGCACATCGCCTCACTTGTTATCAGACCAGCCCCTTAAACATTTTCATTCGTAAACTTTTTAATTGATCTCCTTACATCATCAATACTCACTTCCACATCTAAATCAGGTTTCAGTATTTTCCTCCACTCTTCTGTTATCTTGTTTTGCCTCTGTTCCAGTAGCCCTTAAAATGCTGCCTGATAAGCTAACTGCTGTCTTCAGGGAGAGTGTTCCCATTTGCATCTATCCCTCATGGTCTGTATGCTCATTAACATTTTTCTTTCCAGAGCAATTCACACTCCGTACCCACAGTTTCTTTCCATTTCACCCTAACCATTTAATCAGATTTTGTTCGTTATGCCTCTTCCTCCTTATTCTTACTCAATTATACCTTTAGATTATTCTTTTTTCTTTCTGGCAACCACACTCCAAACTCATTTCTCTTTGCTTTTCAGTTATTCCCTAATCACTTTTTTTATTCCTTTGCCTTATGCAATGATTCATATTAATGCCCTCTGCTGCATCAGTAGCCTTACATATACCTTCCAAAATCCAATAAGCTTCTGTCAGTTATGCATCTTTAATCCTAATCATATTCTTGACTCTACCTTCCAGCAAGCCACTCTCATGTTCGAACCGAATTTAAAGACTAAGAATAAGCAGATTTGGAACTACATCATTCAGATATATATATATATATATATATATATATATATATATATATATATATATATATATACATATATATATACATATATATATATATACATATATATATATATATATATATATATATATATATATATATATATATATATATATATATATATATATATATATATATATATATATATATATATATATATATATATATATATATATAATATATATACATATATACATATATACATATATATATATATATATATATATATATATATATATATATATATATATATATATATATATATATATATATATATATATATATATATATATATATTAATACTCCTGTATATCTTAAAAATACATACAATTACTTAATTTATAATGATAGCAAGTGTCATTTGTAAACTATACGTAAAGCGTGCATTTCCAATTATACGGTCATATACCGAAGAAAGCAAAATGTAATTTTGTAACTGTAACCCATCACATGTGGGAAAATTCACAAAGCATCATATTATTACGAAATAGGACAGCTTCGCCAAACTGTAGTCATACATTCCTGTACATCTTCCCTTGTAAATATGCACTCATTTAATAGCAAAGTACGTGAGTTCTGTGCAGCATTTATTTTATTACACAGTTGAGGAATTCAACCTGTATCTCTAGGTACAAACGAAATGTTTTAAATCAAGCCACAAGGCAAAAAATATTAACTTTTAATAAGTATCTTTCTCATGTAAGTGAAATGGAGATACATAAAAGTACAAAAGAAAATTTAATGACCCTGAAAGACGTTATATCAAAAGAAAGGCCAGAATGAAAAACTGAAGGACTAGGAGGAACAAAGGACTGAAAAAGGTTACGCCTACGAATCCTTCTTACAGTTCATATTAGCGAGCCATTACACGAGAGTAAACTATTATGTCGGAACAGGTTATTGTCATGAGTAAAATGAGGTGTTACAAAGTCACGGTTAAGGAGTTTAGCCACTTTTCATTTTCAAGTCCGGTTGGCTTTTTCACTCTAAACTCACTCGCGAAGGCCATTGTTCTTTTCTCTTGCCCCGGCATCATTATATCAGCACAATTCCCTTCCTTCAGAATCTGTGACTTTTACGGAGGAAAAAAGGAAAGCGAAGCGTTGTATCTTCATCCAAAGATGAAACATTACACTTCGTTCTGAGCACAAAGACTTGATGTTTGGTGAATAAGGTGTTGAGAACTCTTCGTCTATAGACCTCATTAGGTTTTGGGAAAACGGCTTTCCTTAAATGGAAAAGCTTCTCTGTTGTAAAGGCCCCAGGCTCAGGCTGTTTCGGCATTTAAAATTTTCTCATTTTTTCTTCGAATTTTTTACGCTAAATTTCAAAAAAGCCGACGATTATTATTATCGGTAACATTATGAATCACGTTACAGTTAATAATGGCAGAATAAATGACGCTGATCATATTAAAATCTTTTTCTTTGATTAGGAGTTAAAGTCGTAAAAAATAGGCATATTTGAAATTCCAAAACGTTCGAAAGATGGGTGTTATGTTTCCACACTGACAAAGAAGAAATTCTTGACTTTACCTGAAAGAAATTGTTGTGAAAAAATAAATGATTATGATAATGAGACAGGAGCCTTGCTTGCAAGAGACGAGGAAAGTATCCGTGTACGAGATACTGTTTGTAAGGAAAAATAGTCTTGGAAATACTTATAAAAACGTTTTTGCCTTGCAACAATTCAGCGAAATCTCTCTCTCTCTCTCTCTCTCTCTCTCTCTCTCTCTCTCTCTCTCTCTCTCTCATATTTTCAAGCCTTAGAACTCTGAATATCACCAACACCATTATGTTATTGTTAGAGTTAAATAATGAGAAAGAATCCAAGAATGCAATAAGGAAGATTATCTCCTTTTGGATTGCTGTGAGTCTCTCGAGTGTTCTCTCAGCTGTGGAATATATCATAAAAACTGACTCGGGTTGTTATAAAGCTACCTGTACCTCTATCGAGACATTGCTGTACATGTTAAAAATTAAAAATTCTGATGACATTCTTTGCAGTTGATGTACTCTGATTCTAAATAAACTCTAACAATGAAACTCAGTACGGATCCATTCTATCTATGAGTGGCATTTGGAACATACTGGACTTATATCACACTACTGAACACCTCATATATGCCACGAAAAATGACTGAAGATGGTCTTGGCTTCCCACAGATGCGATGACTAAAATAGCAGTAGGATATGAGAGAAGTTCTCTAGTGGAACTTACTTTAGGATGCCATATAGGTAATTTCGAAAAAAATTTAATTCAAAGCATTTGAGACATTGACACCAAAAAAAAAAAAAAAAAAAAAAAAAAGAGAAAACTTGACTTTGACTTCGATCCACATCAGGATATTTCCTTTTAGTGATGCTTGCTTTCCTTTATAACTGCCACAAATTCCTGTTCTTTTGTAGTACATTAGAGGAGAAGATTTTCTCAAAATGAGAAGAAATCTGACTAACTGATCTCTAACCGAAAAAAGTTACTGCCATTTACCAATTGGATTTCCAGGAACTACATTACTGTCGCAGTCATGAAAGGAATAGGTGAATGTTGTACTGTCAGTTCTATGAAGCTTTTAATGAGTGTCGTGGTAGGTCAGTAGTAGCTTTGCAGGGTTTCGTTAACAGTTGAAATAACAGACAACGCCTTTGCTATGCAGGGATCCCGGTCTGGCGTTTCATCTGTCCTTCGTTCATTATGAAAGCTGCTGTCTGAGCTGATTCATTGTGAATGACGAGGATAATTGTGCAATTCTTAAATGATGTACCAGCTGTTGCTATGAGGCATTTGGAAAAATATGCACACACATATATTCACGCACACACACACACACACACACACACACACACACACACACACACACACATATATATATATATATATATATATATATATATATATATATATATATATATATATATATATGTGTGTGTGTGTGTGTGTGTGTGTGTGTGTGTGTGTGTGTGTGTGTGTGTGTATTACCCCCCACCGGGGTATAGGCCATACCTGAAATTCCGCTGGTGTCGTCGTCGGCAGCAGAGAAGTTCCCTTTCCTATCTCTCTCTCTCTCTCATTTACCTAACCTGTCTAAAGGTGTATAAATCAAATCCTAAGCTACAAAATTAGAGTATATTAAGCTTCATAACAAACCATGCAAAATGAATTAAGAAGACAGATACGAGAATTTATTAAGTACTGTATTCCCTGAAGTAAAGAGAAAACTGATGCGAGTCACATATGAAAGGTGGGGATTACTTCCTGTCTCCCACCGTTGCAACCCCCATTTCATACAAGTCTGTTACACATAACTTTCAAAGCCATAGCTGTCTCTGTTCCATTAAAACGACCACTTTTCCCATCGGCCATTTTAAATGCTCACTAAACCAGGAGCATATATTTCCCATGAACGAGTGCACCTGTTTCCTGTTTCTAGGTGCTGTAAAATCTACGATGGCCTTGGCTTTGTCATCGCTTACTTGAACACCATCTTTCAAAATGACATGTCCCAAATATACAATCTGTCTCTCCAAGAAATCACACTTGGCTAGTTTAACCTTCAGACGTACCCTTCTAAGCCTCCTTAGGACATCCCTAAGCACTTCTAAGTGTTCCTCTGTAGAATCCGTAGCAATCAAGATATCGTCCTTGTAGAAGAAAACTTATTTCCCCAACAATCCATGCAAGACTGTATTCACCCGCCTTGAAAAAGTCACAGGACTACCTGACAAACTAAAAGGCATTCGTATAAATTCATAATGCCCCTTCGAAATTGAAAACACTGTTAACCTTCTACTCTCCTCACTAAGTGTAAAAGCCCTTACATAAGTTCAACTGAAGAATAAATATTCTTACCCCAATCTCCACAAATGAATCTGGCAGACACGCCACTGGATACCTACCAGGAATGGTGTTCTCATTTATCTTCCTAAAATCTACACATACACAAATTGAAACATCCTTTATTCGGTACCGCCAACAATGAGAAATTACACTGCGATGAGCTAGGCCTAATTATACCTTCATCTTCCCACTTATTAACCTCTAGCTCCACCTGTTCCCTAATCTTAGAAGGTATCCTATACGATGGGACATAAATCGGCCTCATCCCATCTTCTGATTCTACAGTATCCTATGTTCTAAAACTTCAGTTAATCCCACTTTATTCCCTTTCCTGGCTGTAAAATCAGAATATTCAGCTAACACCTCACTTAATCCCTCAGTATACTCTATAAAATCTGCTCCACCTAAATGATTCCTATAAATCTCCCCTCTAACCTCCATTTTGGCCTCTGAAAATCCATTGTGCTCCCCTACCAATGTCACTGATTCATTATTATCACTCAATTCCTACAAATCTACAATATAAGTATTCCTCTGGTATCTGCTAACTGAACTATTATTTGACACCTCATTTACTGACACTGTACTCACCACACCTTTGAGTTTTCACTGCCTTCCACCATATGCACCTGTTTATTCACCTTTATATCTCTCACCGTCACTTTCACTATAGCAACCATACTTGGTTTTAAAACAATACCATCCAACAAAATGGCTTTATATATCTTCTTTCCCTCATCAATAGGCTCAGCATCTCCCCGTGATTGATTATCTCCTGGAACTTCCTCACTGTCTCTATTTATTTCATCTTTATATCCTACGTCAGGCATACTCCCCTGCATTTCCCCAGCACCTACGTATGGAATAAAACTTCCAGTTTCACCAACAGCTACACCACCAACTGCCAAAACTGGTTCCTTAATTAACTGGTTCCCCAGTAAAAAACAGATATGAGCCTGTACATCACACACTTTCTCCTCTGAATGCCTCAACCTATACTGGGAAAACTTTGACTGATACAAATGAACCTAGCAAACTGACAAGCACCTGTGTCCACAAAAATCAAAATATTAGACCCAGCTACGGCTCCCTTCACCACAGGCTTCGGCTTTCATATATTTCCCAAAAGCCCTATATGGCACGATTCAGCCCTCCAAAAATCCTGTCTGTTTCTAGACTTCCTTTGCTCTCCCTCCTGATGAGTTTTCTTATGGCCACAACTAAAATTCTGAGGTATGGCCTAACACTGCTCCTTTTGAGTGATGGGCAACACTGCCAATTGTGCTCTGCACTCCGACAAGTAGCACAGTCTTTAACCTGCAATACTTCTCAGTATGCCCCGCCTAATCGCAATTGAAACAGCAAAACTGTGGCATTTAATCCATAGATTTCTTATTTCCTTCCACTTTGGCACAAAAACTACTAGAAGCAAAAACCACTGGTAGTAAAATTAGATTCTCTCTGCAGAAAGACCCTCTGGCCTACCTAAGTGGCTTTCGGCATGCCATTGGAAAAGGTGCTATCTATCGTCGCCCATTTCAACGTGTGCTTCACAATCTGGGCAAAAATCAATGCCTCATCAGACGTAGGTGCTATTTGATTGTTAAAAATAATTAGTACCATGTCAATGACGTCATTCAAGAGCCAGGAAAAATACAACAACTTTTGAAAATTCTCTAAAGGTATAGAATTGCTGCGTACCCAGCTCGAACTTCTTCATTTCTCTACCAAATCCCCTGCAGCATCAAACAACTGGGAACTAAAATCTACCATAGAGCTCTACATTTCCCTGAACTTATAGTATGCTCTCGTATCCCGAACTAAATCTCCACACTCAACTGCCACGTACACATTTCTAAGAAATCACTTGAGGACCTCCTAAGTTTGACATTTACGAAACTAAAAACTACGACAGCGATGGCCAACAACTCCTATACTCAGCACTAGGAAACTTTTTTGCTTCATTAAACGCTTCCGTTTCATCTATGATTTTCTTCGAATTCAAATGTTTCTGAACAGGTTTAATAAAAATTTCAACTGGCTGACGCGAGATCCCATTTACCAACCCCCAAAAAGGCTGGATTGACGCAGCTACAGACATGACTCTATGGGTTATAGTTTTCTTATCATCGTCGCTGCCTGCCATTTCCCCAGATTTCTTTTTCTTACATCTGTCTAAATAAAAAAAAAAACTCCAAGTCTGCTCACAAACACAGCCTGATCTCAAACGCGTAAAATATTAATACCTCATGAAATATGGTGTAAAACAACAAAAGAAGCAAAAACACACAAAAATTCAAAACATTATTATCCCCCTAATATACAAATATTCAAAAACCCAACATTCAGTTAAACAGCAAAGCGGAAGGCCATATGTAAATCAAGGCCGCACACAAGGTCCCCCAAGGAAAAGAGAAAGAAAGAAGAGGAAAAAAAAAGTAAATTCCTTGAAGTAAAATTCCCCTTCTAAAATCCCGCAGTCTCTTGCAAGTAAACGCTGAAGTTGTAGACCAGGCAGGGACGTCTATCTCCATGCAGAGAAAAGGATATCCAAACAAGAAGACCTCGCCTACTGTCCCCAAGCCAACACCTCGCTGGCCGCCGTCTCCGAGCAAAGAAAAAAACACCTAACTCACCAAAAATTTACAAGCTTGTTACTAAGCAAAGCGCTTATTCCCCCACAGTACAATCCATTACAGATACCCATATATATAAAAAAAAACACGCTGCGACCCTACAATAACTCAATAAGAGAAAAAAAATAATTGCAGAAAGAGAGAGGGGAAAAAACACAAGGAAAAAACAAAACTAAACTCCCTTTGTTTCATTAGAACTACACAATAAGGGGAAAAGAGCATAACCCTTAATAAAGTCAGCTCATATAAATCACCCATTCCACCCACATAATGATTCTATAAAAAAAATATAAAAGAAAAATGAGGGATAACAGAAAATTTAAAATACATCGAAATGAAAAGTCAAAAGAGAAAAACTCACTTTTTTCCTTCTTCGTATCCCAGAATTGCTGTGAGACCGCTATCACCCCAACTAAATTGTAATCACACTT
The DNA here is from genome assembly GCA_039081455.1 of Macrobrachium rosenbergii. Taxonomy (NCBI): domain Eukaryota; kingdom Metazoa; phylum Arthropoda; class Malacostraca; order Decapoda; family Palaemonidae; genus Macrobrachium; species Macrobrachium rosenbergii. The sequence goes on along the minus strand of JANJGK010002002.1, from coordinate 125,877 downwards.
CACTTTAAAAGTATAAAAATACATAATCACCCTGAAGACCGCAATAAAGCACACGACACCCGACAACCGGAGCTCCATTCCAAATCACCAACTAATCGAAACTAAATGTCGAGTAGAGGACACAGGCATGCGCCTTCCCATTTTGCAAGCTTACATTTATCCCTTATATAACCCACGAGTACCAACATCTCCAAGCAACACCTCATAAAACACATCTCCTAACTAACTACCTAAATGCTAAAACCATACACCTGTGCACATTTCTTCTTTGGAGTGGCTTTTCAATCACCTTGGTAACGCAATTAAATCCCACCGCTGCCACCAAAACTGTTACCCCCTCCCACCAGGGTATAGGCCTTACCTGAAGTTCCATTGGTATCTTGTTGTCGTCGGCAGAGAAGTTTCCTTTCCTCTCTCTCTCTCTCTCTCTCTCTCTCTCTCTCTCTCTCTTTACCTAACCTGTCTAAAGGTGTGTAAATCAGATCCTAAACTACAAAAATAGAGTTTATTAAGTAAGCTTCATAACAAAACATGCAAAATGAATTAACAAGACAGATACTAAATTTCTTAAGTATTCCCCCATATCATGGAAGTCTGTTACACATAACTTTCAAAGTCATAGCTGTCTCTATTCCATTAGAATGACCACTTTTCATATCGGCCATTTTAAATGCTCACTCAACCAAGAGCATATCTTCCCCAAACAATCATGGCTCCATTTGAAACATTTCTGGGGAAAATGGAACCATCACTATTAGACCCCAGCTTACAGAAGTACAAAAATGTTAAATAATGACAAAAAGAATAATTACTAAACAATAATAGCTACACATGTAAAGGTTAGTAAATTTAAAAAGTTCAACGCTTACATTCCGCAGAGGGAATTCCAATTCCCTTGTGTTCCAACACACATCCAGGCACTATTGATTCTCAGCAAGGAATGCAAAACCCTCCACCAGAGTCCTCACACCTTAGCAATTCCATAACAAATGTATGCATGCATATTTCCGTTTCGCACCCATGAAACCGATTATATCCAGACTAAAAAGTTCCATGACTTAATAATGGAAAATCCATCACCGATAAGTGATGCTGTATCTAAGAGCCCTGTGAGTCATTTTTGAGTCATAAGCCGTTCAATTGCTTTCTCGTTTTGTACTCTTCTGGACGGAACCTCCTTGGTTTCCAACTGGACAAACAAACACCGAATCTCAAAAGTGACCGAACTCAAGGCACTGAATAAACGAATACATACCCCCACCTGCGAGGCCACTGAATACGACAGGCGTTGGTATGTTACGGATTATCTCCAATATACTTAACACACACACACACACACACACACATATATATATATATATATATATATATATATATATATATATATATATATATATATATATATATATATATATATATATATACATACATACATACATACATACATACATACATACATACATACATACATACATACATACATAGACATGATACATAAGTACGATACATATGTACGGAAGTCTATAATTATTAAAAATTTTTATTACTCCATTAATTGTTTACAATTCTTTTCAAAAGAAGTAAAGTTACTAATATGCAAAAGAAAGTTAACATCTACACTTGAAAAATGAGGTTTAAATAAGCACCACGATGAAGATAACTACTTTTAATTAGATTATACTCCCTTTAAACTCTGAAATATTAACATAATATTTTTATTTTCATTTTATTTTAGTTCTTCTTTGGAGGGGTGGCTAGAGCTCTCGGTTAGCACGCTGTTGGCCCAGCGTTCGAGTCTCCGTCCGGCCAGTGAAGAATTAGAGGAATTTATTTCTGGTGATAGAAATTAATTTCTCGTCATAATGTGGTTCGGATTCCACAATAAGCTGTAGATCCCGTTGCTAGGTAACCAATTGGTTCTTAGCCACGTAAAATAAGTCTAATCCTTCGGGCCAGCCCTAGGAGAGCTGTTAATCAGCTCAGTGGTCTGTTTAAACTAAGAAATACTTAAACTTTTAATTGTTCTTAAGCTTGTTTTACCTTTCTCAGAATTTTGATCATCTTTACTCGGAATTTTGATCCATTGATTGTTCTAATTTCAATTTCTTTTAAAGATAATGTCCGAGAAAAATCCAAAAGAACTTTATTTCATTATTTCATAATATTAATTCTTTTTGTAAGCCAGTTGTGTACGACTGGAACTATCTTCAAGGGAGGACCTCCTTCGTGAAATTCCTAGTCTCCGATTTCTGCCAATTTTCATACATTTGGTTAATTATCATCATGTGTTGAATTTCTGATCCTAATTCCGGTAAAATGTGAAAGCTAGAAGAAAAACTATTAATTTCTTGCTTACTTTCTTATGTATGGTATTCTCTCTCTCTCTCTCTCTCTCTCTCTCTCTCTCTCTCTCTCTCTCTCTCTCTCTGGCGTACAAATAGCTAGTAAAGGAAACAATGAGCCATGGATATCTAATAAATAAAGCAGGCAACTCAGTCCATGAATGCCGAGAATACAGAAAGACACTTTGTCAAACTTTAAGCCAGCAACTTGCAACAAGTAGAGGAAACAAATATTCAGCATTTTCAGTTTATGTAATTATTAGTTTTTTAAGGAGTTACAGTATAGTAGTTAAGCTCTAATATAGCCAACATGAGCAAACGCTTCAGTTCAGTTCTAGGGGAGTTAAGAACATTGACTCAGTGGTCTTGTTATTCTATTGATTATAATAATTTATAACTAGGGTAAATTTATGCTGCTCGTATATATAACACAGAAATCTAAACATACTTTTTGAAGATTATTAAGTATTTAAATGCATCATGATACGTACATGTTATTTAACATGTTCAATTATATGGGTATATAACATAGTATGATTCATTCAAACCTATGAAATTACAAAATTTGTCTGAAAACATTGCAGATGAAAGCCACAACGCCAGACCAATTTTTCACAGCAATAAAAGGAAATAGTCGTCCCTAGTTTTATATTGTATTTTGTTGAGAGGCGAAAATGCCTGAAATTACTCCCAGAGGCCTGCTTTAGCCAGATGTACTTTCTTTGCTAATTTTCATACATTTAAATAAATTCCATTTGCTGGAGCGTGATCTTATTAGCAAAAAGACAAAACTTCTAATTTTCTCGATGCACTTTGCCTGTCTCTGTCTGTCTGCCTCCCCTTCTCTTAACAATGTAGAAAACCAAAGAGACTGTTGAACCAAGTCTTCGATATAGATAAAAGTGAAGTGTAGTGAAAGAACGCGAATGAAAAAAAAAAAAAAAGAAGTTTGAGGCTATAAAGATTAGTTATTTATTTAGTACACGTGGCCCAAGAAGTGAAAGGGCCAGAGATGTGGAGAGACATAGGGGTAGCAAACCGCGTTTCGTAGAAAGGTGGATCAGAGTGTTGAAAATAGTTTGGCCATGTAGAAAGAATGAAGGATGATTGATTGTTCAAAAGAGAGTGTTCTTCGGATGTAACTGGAACGGCTTGGGTGAGAGGAATATCTAAAAAGGGATCATTTTTGTTTTTCTTGTTTCACAAGTTTGTTGGGCTTATATTCAAAATATTTATATTGGAACACCCCTAGAAAGGTTGAGTCGGAAGGATTGCCTAAACATAAGTAACAAAAGTTATATGATATTTTGAAGCACTTGCAAAATTAGGACGGGTTTTCTTTATTTTTCAAAATACAGTAGGATCTAATAAATGGCAGAATTGCATGAAAGGAGGAATATGTGGGCTGTTACCGCATACTCTTTAACTTAATCATATGATTTATGGCCATCTGGAGTGATTCATACCATACACTATCTTATGATAGAATTTGTCTTCTGTTACATCCTTAGGTACTTGAACCCCAGACGCAAGCTACTTTAGTGTGTCCTCAACATTCAAGAGCAAGGATGGAAATAGACGGTACAAAGTTTGTTAGGGGTTTTAAGTGCTACTGAAGAGGCATTTGTGTAAGTGTATAAGGTGGCCAGTGTTTTATGCACAGGGTGCTCATTCACGACTCAGCAGCTAAAGTAAGAATAAATATGAGAGTATTTGTTGGAGGAAAAGCTCTGAGATTAATATATATATATATATATATATATATATATATATATATATATATATATATATATATATATATATATATATATATATATATGCGGTTTCTAAATTACGGGGAAATATCTTTCAACCCAATTCACTGCTAACGAGGACAACACTAATATCATTAACGAATAGTACACAATTAAGTACTTCTACTTACTGAGCAATCCCTTTAGACATGAACTCGGATTATAAGTTGCTGTGAGATACGACGAGAGGCGCTCGTCGTATCTCGCAGGTATCTCTAAGACTCCAAGGTATCACTAGTTATTGCACGCCTTATGGTGAAGTCCCCAAATGGTCAATTATCAATGTTGAAGTCCAAGAAGACGATGTATGTGACCTAATGGAACTGTATGAATGAGCTTCTTGTAGTCTGTTATTCATTTACATTACAATTATTTATTCCGTTTTTTTTTTTCTTTAGAGAATGTGAAATTCTAAAATTATTCAGCAAAGACTTCTTCAAATGGCGGATTAAGGGATTAAGACTTTATCCCTTAATCGGCCATTAAGTCCATTAACCAACCAATCTTGCAAGACTTGAACTAATTTGGGAATCAAGATCACGTCAGACGCTGAAACATTAAACTGAGTTCTATTTGAAATAATACCTGTGATCTAACAGCAGGTAATATAACTTTCTCGTTTCAGGTATTGTGGAGATAATATTACTCGAATACTGGAACCATTAAGATCATCCAAGGTAATGACTAAATCCCAAGGGCCATCTTCAGATTCCACTTGACATCGCCAAATGGCTTTCTAATTCCTTTAATGTTTCCAAATGGGTCGTGACTCTATTCCTAACTACGGCTGCTTTGCAATGTTCTTGGGACTTGAAATTTACGGAATATTAATTGAAGTGGTTTCCTTAATCAGAGTGCAATTACATATACAACTCTTTTGGGGAAATATATAGAAAGCCAACTGGATAAAAAAAAAAGCAGATATACAAGGGAACATAATTACCAAGGGATTTAGATGAAAATGAATGAGAGCTTTTTAAAATACAACAGCTTGTGGCATCTACTGTGGCTTATAGGTTACAAATAAGTCACTAATTGAAGACAGTACCCACAGGAATATATATATATATATATATATATATATATATATATATATATATATATATATATATATATATATATATATATATATATATATATATATATATATATATATATATATATATATATATATATATATATATATATATATATATATATATATATATATATATATATATATATATATTTATATATATATAAATATATATATATATATATATATATATATATATATATATATATATATATATATATATATATATATATATATATATATATATATATATATATATATATATATATATATAAATATATTTATATATATATATATATATAAATATATATATATATATATATATATATATATATATATATATATATATATATATATATATATATATATATATATACATACAGAGAGAGAGAGAGAGAGAGAGAGAGAGAGAGAGAGATATGGGGGGTGGGGGGAGTTGGGGGGAAAGTCGAGCTGGAGAGCGTGAATAGAAATGGCAGATTTTCTATACTTGTTGAAAACAAAGACCAATTTCCTATGCAAACATAAACTCTGTTTCATTGTTCATTTTTATCGTGCAACAGAAATGCCGCATATATAGTAGATTTTGTTCTTGGTATCATCTTGAACCTTGAGGTTTTACGGCTTGGCTCGTGTGCTCAAGTGCGAATTGGAGTTTTCCTGGACTCTATTATAGCAACAAACTCGCGTCCCCTTTTTTTTAGACATTGTATTCTTATCTTTTGTCTACTTTGGGCGTTCAGTATCCCTTAACCCCACGGCAGGTGGAAAGTATGTAAGCAATTTCCCTTGATCCTTTAGCGCTGCCATAGCTTCTGCCCCCTACACCCTTTAAAGTTTTAGGCTTGTTTTTCCATACTTAGAGATACGATAATGCATATTTTCTGTTTTTTTTTTTATACTTAGCCAATTGTTAAATAATTATTTGTTGGATGAATTTGTTCATTGTATATATATTCCTTATTATTACCATATTTCGAGCATATAAGGAGCAGACGTTGTCTGAGAAAAACGAAAAAATTAGGCACAACCCCTGACCCCCTGGCTGAATATCTCATGCTTTTATGCTGGCTCAGTGAAGGAATCACTTCCTACATCCATTTCCCTTACGGAAGAAATATAACGAAACTCTTGGCACAAATTCTCTTTAGCGAATTGTTGTCAGGAATTTCAACTGAAAGGGAAGGGTCTCAGTTCGGAATCCTTGGAAATTAAGTTAGTTGCAATAATTATAAAGCGATAGAACCCCCCCCCCCCTTCTCTCTCTCTCTCTCTCTCTCTCTCTCTTTCTCTCTCTCTCTCTCTCTCTCTCTCTCTCTCTCTCTCTCTCTCTCCTAATTTTATAAAAACTCTCTCTTTTTTTTTTAATCAGTCTTTGCCAATCAATGCAATGCATCCAATGGCCATAAAATTGAAATATTTCTGATATTTGCTTTCAAATCCAGTGAACGCATTTTCACAACCCTTGCTCGTTCAATCCGGAGATAAAATAAAACTAAATGAAATGCAATGTGATTTTCTACTCCAAGAATAAAAAGTGATATAAATGTATATTTCACTTATCGCTTGAATCTCAGTCTGGATTTTATGAAAAAGTAAATTTTATGTAAAAATCTAAATAGTAACAAGACAAATCTAAACTTTCGGTATGTGTGTGAGTGTGCGTGTATCTTTGGATAATGAAATTGATGTGTAAACATTAGCATGGGCATTACTTAATAGTTATCTGAAAAGAGAAAAAATAATTAGTGATTTACTTATTTTGAGAACTTTCAAGCGGGAAAGAAACAAAATTCGAAAAAAAAAAGCCATGAATTTGTCAGAAAATAATCCGTGAAGATATTACCGGGTTTGCTGTTTCACTTGAGGCCTTTGCAATAATTGTTCATTTCCTAACCTTTTCTATATTTCACCAGTCACAAACTGTATTATACTCTTTTGGAAAACTGGTGATTTTGAAAGATTTGTAACAATGTAAAATATTTATTTTGAGTTTTTATCTATTTTATTCAGTTTAAATTGAATATTGCCAGACACCACCATACAACAGCTTATCACTGTAATCTCATCAGCTTTTTACATAATTCAAACTATGAATTGCCTTTACTTGTTTAGAAACCCAGTGTCAACAGGCACATTTACAAGTGTTGTAAAATTGATACCAAATTGTCTATGCTGTTTTGCTCAGATAGTGCCTCTGCATTTGTGCCTGTTGATTTTCAGGAATAGGGAATTAGATATCTACGACTTATTCGTTCTTTCGGCTTTTTCTCATGCTGATAGTTTTTTTTTTTTTTTTTTTTTTTTGCATACTGTTATCCCTTCAGCCTAGAGAGAAAAACGACACTACTATTACTTCAACTGAAGCCATCAAGTCTGCAGTTTCATTAAAGTGTCCCGGCAAGCTAGAGCATAGGACAGCGTTTTAGACCTTTGTAAATTTCTATCAAAAACCTTACAAATTAGTAAAGCAGTTCTCTGCAACAGCATTCATTTTTTTAGATAAAAATTGGACAATAAGTAACATCATTCGTGGCTGCAACCTTTACATCTGATCAATGGTTTCTGATGCGTATCAGATTATACGTAAATCGGACGCTCTAAAGACCGTTACGTTCCCAGGACATGATACTTCAATCTTCAGACTCGCCCGTGCGTATAGAATGTAAGCTGATATACAATATCAGCTGGCAAGACTCAGATGGCGAACAATGGTTTTGGCAGTTTTTGTTAGCTTTCTACCGCCTTTTATTGTAAGAAAAAAATGTACAAACTATTATTACTAGCATATTTACTTACCCAATATAAGTAGCTTCATATTGTTGCTGATTTGTTTGTATTATATATAATTAAAACGATGCATGTTTGATGTCTGAGTTTTACTGTAGTATTCCTCGGAATGAGAAAGTAAAAAGGTAAAATGTCAATATTAAAAGCGTCAAAAGCTAGCGCATACCCTAAATAAAACTCAGCAGCCCTAAGCTACATTAACTGTTTTTCTATATGAGCAATTCAAGAGGAAAGCAAACAGAAACTAATTAGTTTGTATATAGGAAAATCCCTCAGTAAGGCGATTACTCAAGATTCGTTGATACCATCTCGGTAATTAAACTCAAAATACAAAAATGGACCGAGGATTTCAGTATAATTTTCTTTTTATTTTCTGAGTTTTCTATTTTTCTGATAGGAAAATAACAAGGTGAAATTGTTAATGCTTCTCTAGAGTATATTTATGTAATACATAATTTTATTAATGTAATACATATTTCTTTAAGAAAGTCAGCTCTCGAATTGCAGAAGCAAGTAAGGAATAGGCGAGTAAGGAGTCGTCAACATTGACAACAAAGAGAAAGATGAATAAATATTGGTGAAGCTACACCGTTTTAATTGGCCGATATCTGCATTAGTTAAATAATCTAATTATATAACATCATATCTATTAACAGAAACTTCACATTTCAGAGTAACAACGAGAGAGAGAGAGAGAGAGAGAGAGAGAGAGAGAGAGAGATAATATTTAACATCGTTGCCAAATTTCCATGGGTCTTGAACAGAATATCGTTCCTTGTCAAGGAAGATCCTCGCGCCATTCTCCAAATGCATTCGGTTGCCTGAATTTTCTTTTCTAACTTCTCTGATCTTGTAATTCAAAACTTAAATTCAGAATTAACTTCACTTACAGTGATATTATTGTCATTTTGTTTATCAGAATAGAGTCACTGAAGTATTCTTAGAAATATTTTTCCTTCTATTTCCTCCTTTCGTAAGAAAAGAATATTCGGCCTACTTATGACAACGAAAAGTAGGAGGAAAAAATTTTAAATAATATCCTCAGATAATGGCTGGAATTAAGGATAAGAAATCAGTCATGTTATTATTGCTGTGCTGCGTAGATTTGCCAGATCAGAGACTAATTCATTGGAGAATGTTTTGTAAAAGACGGTAAATAACGGTGTGCCTCCACATTTCACCTGCATCTTCATACTATCCATAATTCAGTGATTGTCCCTTGAAAGTTTCTGGTTCAGAGGCTGAGTATATACTACTGACTCTGGCTTTGAAAAATCGAAACCATTTAGTTAGTAGAAGTACATTTTTTTTATTGCTGATTTAAATTAATAATTTTTTTGAATGACTCTCATTGACAGTTTTCCTTTATTGTGGCTAAAGGAACCAAGTCTATATGTTATAGGGCGAATGAATTCTTTATTACCGTTATTGCTCAGGATAACAGGTCGTTATATAGAATTTATCTCAGATATTACCTTCCCCTTTACTGAAAAATCTACTTACAACCTCACTATAAATGACAATCATTTTTATTTTATATATCCATCCTTTGAAAGCATGAAGTTCTTATTAGACAAATTAAGGTATCAATCAACATAATATTTAGCGAAAATGTGATTTACTGGATAGTAATCTACATTCCCAATTTCGTTTTATATTTCCTTTGATCACCCAGTCATCATCATCTCTCTCTTTTGCACTCTGCCCAACCTCATGATAACGATTTGTTACCCTTTTAGAGATAGACTCCTTTTTTTTTTTTAAGAAATCTTAATCAAGAAGAAATAACCATTTATGGACAAATAACAACACTGATAATTAATCTAATAAAACCATGTCTAATGACAGAGTACCAGCTAGGAACCTAGGTACATTCAAGTAACGTTTGGTTTTCATATGAAATATTGTGTATAATTGTCTATGATTCAGTTCATTTCGTGATTCGTTCTTAGATAATTAGTTTTAGATGCCGAATGTTGCTAGCTACTGTGAATGTATTTCACCTTGTCATTGTTTTATGAAGAAAGCTAATTTTCTTTTTTTCCTGTTACTTGATAACAAGGAGTCCCACCTGACTACTCAATTTTGTTCATAGGTATTCAGTAATTAGAAATAGATGATTACCTGTTTCATCAATTATGTATATTTTTCAACCATGGTGACCGAAATTTTAAGTTTTTCTACGCAGTTTGCTATTCCGCTTAATGAATTGAGAAAGATTCTCATCCAAAGAGTTGAACGAATGACAGACACTCTCAATTCTCTGCAGAACAAATACTCCCAGGTCATTAATTACAAAATGTGTATGGGGTCTCACTATGCAATCATGTTATTATCGTTAAATCCTGACCTTTCCTGGAAAAAAACCTTTCATAGGTGTTGTTAGTAAGATATAAACTTATACTTGATCTAATTTTAATATAGAGGTAAGATTTCACTGTACCTAAAGGGTAGTGCAAGGGAATTATTATATAGGAAGTTATACATCACAAATATGCATATTGGAATCGTGAGTTTTAGAGCCTAGGACTTATGAAGACAGTTACCCTTACAGAACTTCGGTTCTTTATCTTTTCAACATTACACTAAGCCAGTGTCCTATGTAAACAGCCATTTGCTTTTTACTGTAGGAGTTAGAAATAACACATTCGAGGGAAACGATTTTACATGATGGTATCTTTAAATGTAGGTCACTTGAAAACACTTTTCATACAAATTCCATAATTGTTTTACAAGTTTTCATATTCGTTTCAGCATGCTTCTTTGTAAAATTGTTCCATTAACTAAAAACTTTTTACACAATGAATAGGAAGTACTATCCATTTCAGGGACCGCGAGTCATCTTTTTTCTCAAATATCTTCCAAACTAATTATTTGATCGAAATGGTACTTTGGCACAGTGTACGAGACACCTCCCGTTAATTTTTGGTAATATAGTGCATTGTCAAATTGTGTTAGTTAAGGCATTTACTCTTGACTTTTAAAGGCAAAGCCTCATGAGTCAGCAGGACTATTCTACATAATCGAACGTCCACTATCCCCCATAAAATGGGAAGGGGGCCGGAGATGGGGAGGCCAGGAAAGTAGGCTGAGGGAGGGATGAGGAGGGGAAGGGAGAGGGAGGGACGGGATGGGGAAAAAGGACGTTCGAATGCATAGTTTGGCGATGCTTGGCAACACCATGTAAGTCAAGAGTAAACACCTTAACTAAAACCATTAGACAATACACTGTATTACCAAAAATTAGCAGGAGGTGTCTTGTACACTGTCAAAGTACTATTTTGATCAAATTATTAGTCTGAACGATATTTGAGAAAAACGATGACTCGCAGTCCCAGAAATGGATATTTGGAATGATCATTTCATATTTATACTACCATATTTAAATCAATGTCTTTTATCTGCTGTTAAATTAATGACCACTGCCTCAAAACCAATACTTGACCCAAGACCATTTATATTGCGTAGACCTAAACTTTTTTTTTTTTATATTTAACAGCCCCCTTTTTGTTACCTTCTTTTATCAAGTAAATTCCTTCAGACCATCTTCCCACATTAAGCATTGTTAGAACCATATGATTCTTGCAGCCTTCTCTATCATCTTCCCTTTCACACACACATGGAGATTAGTCTGTCTTATTCCTTTCTCTAATCCAGATAAAGGTCAACTACTGACACATTTTGTCACCGCAATGCACATCGCCTCACTTGTTATCAGACCAGCTCCTTAAACATTTTCATTCTTAAACTTTTTAATTGATCTCCTTACATCATCAATACTCACTTCCACATCTAAATCAGGTTTCAGTATTTTCCTCCACTCTTCTGTTATCTCGTTTTGCCTCTATTCCAGTAGCCCTTAAAATACTGCCTGATAAGCTAACTGCTGTCTTCAGGGAGAGTCTCCCCATTTGCATCTATCTCTCTTGGTCTGTTTGCTCATTAACATTCTTCTTTCCAGAACAATTCACATTCCGTACCCACAGTTTCTTTCCATTTCAGCCTAACCATTTAATCAGATTTTGTTCATTTGCCTCTTCCTCCTATTCTTCCCCAATTATACCTTTAGATTATTCTTTTTCTTTCTGGCTACCTGTCACGTTAAGTGATGGTTTTGCGGGAACTGCTGGTTCCCCGCTCGTTCCCTTTTGTGGATTGCTGCCTCCTTACCTTCAAGTTTTTTTTGTTTTGATGTTCTCGTCGGTGAGCTGCCGTTTTTCTTTCGCCAGTCGGGTCTGGTAGGGCAGCGAGGCAGCGGCAGTGGCAGCAGCAGCAGGCAGTTTTTTGGAGTCGACGTTGGTCGAGTTTTTGAGCAGCAAATTGGAGCACGGCTACGAAGTGGAGCACGACGTAGAGGTGGAGTGTGACCATGAGTAGTCGTGTGACCACGAGCCGCTCATCTTTGATGACAGCGTGAGGCTGTCCTGACGTCTCCATCGGGGTATTCTGGTTGGTGGGATTTTGTCCCTGTTACGCAGCTGAGGGCTGTCTTGGTGCCCCGATGGAGGACTTATGTTTGGTTTTTTTCTCGTTCTGCCTGCTGTTGTTTTATTTGCCTTTTATTTAAATTTTAAGCTACCTTTTGTTTAGAACGTTAATCGTTTGTTTAACTTTATTTTGTTTAGTGCTGCCTCTTGGTTTTTTTTATGCTTATGGTTTTATCTTTTTACCAGACCTGTCTCACTTGTAAATATTTGTAAAAATAAATTAATATTAAGCTTATTTTATTGTTTTTGTTGTTTTCCCCTCCTTTGTTTGTTGCATCTGCCGTCAGTCATGACAGCCCCGTCCTGAGTATATTAAAGAACCTGCATAACGACCCACTCGGGTCGTTACAATGGCGACTGTGACAGGGCGGCTCTGTTTTGGCTGGCGGGGTTGTTACGGCATTGGAGGGGATCATGAGTGTAAAAAAAAAAAAAAATAATCTTTTTTTTTTTTTTCTTTTAGGTGGGGAGGTGTCACGTTAAGTGATGGTTTTGCGGGAACTGCTGGTTCCCCGCTCGTTCCCTTTTGTGGATTGCTGCCTCCTTACCTTCAAGTTTTTTTTGTTTTGATGTTCTCGTCGGTGAGCTGCCGTTTTTCTTTCGCCAGTCGGGTCTGGTAGGGCAGCGAGGCAGCGGCAGTGGCAGCAGCAGCAGGCAGTTTTTTGGAGTCGACGTTGGTCGAGTTTTTGAGCAGCAAATTGGAGCACGGCTACGAAGTGGAGCACGACGTAGAGGTGGAGTGTGACCATGAGTAGTCGTGTGACCACGAGCTGCTCATCTTTGATGACAGCGTGAGGTTGTCCTGACGTCTCCATCGGGGTATTCTGGTTGGTGGGATTTTGTCCCTGTTACGCAGCTGAGGGCTGTCTTGGTGCCCCGATGGAGGACTTATGTTTGGTTTTTTTCTCGTTCTGCCTGCTGTTGTTTTATTTGCCTTTTATTTAAATTTTAAGCTACCTTTTGTTTAGAACGTTAATCGTTTGTTTAACTTTATTTTGTTTAGTGCTGCCTCTTGGTTTTTTTTTATGCTTATGGTTTTATCTTTTTACCAGACCTGTCTCACTTGTAAATATTTGTAAAAATAAATTAATATTAAGCTTATTTTATTGTTTTTGTTGTTTTCCCCTCCTTTGTTTGTTGCATCTGCCGTCAGTCATGACAGCCCCGTCCTGAGTATATTAAAGAACCTGCATAACGACCCACTCGGGTCGTTACACTACCATACTCCAAACTCCATGCTTTTCAGTTATCCATTAATCACCTTTTTATTCCTTTGCTTTATGCAATGATTCATACTAATGCCCTCTGCTGCATCAGTATCCTTACATTTACCTTCCAAAATCCAATAAGCTTCTGTAAGTTATGCATCTATCATCCTATTCATATTCTTGACTCTACTCTCCAGTAAGCTACTCTCATTGTTCGAACCGAAATTAAAGACTAAGAATAAGCAGATCTGGAAGTACATCATTCAGATATATATATATATGTGTATATATGTATATGTATATGTATATGTATATGTATATGTATATGTATATATATATATATATATATATATATATATATATATATATATATATATATATATATATATATATATATATATATATATATATATATATATATATGCAAGTGTCATTTGTAAACTTTACGTAAAAAGTACATATCCAAATATACGGTCATGCACTGATGAAGGCAATATGTAATTTTGTAACTGTAACCCATCACATGTGGGAAAAATCACAAAGCATCATATTTTTACGAAATAGGACAACTTCGTATAACTGTAGTCAGACATTCCTGTACATCTTCCCTTGTAAACATGTACTCAGTGAATAGCAAAGTACGTGAGTTCTTTGCAGCATTTATTTTATTACACAGTTGAGGAATTCGGTCTGTACTTTAAGTACAAATAAAAAGTTTTAAATTAAATCAGAATGCAAAAAATTTCAACATTTAATAACTATCTTTTTATGTAATGGAAATGGAGATATCTATACCATGCAAAAGAAAATTTAATGATCCTAAAAGACGTTAGATCAAAAGAAAGGCCAGAATGAAAAACTGAAGGACTTGGAAAATAAAGGACTATAAAAGGTTACGCCTACGAAATCCTCGTTACAGTCCATATTAGCGAGCCATTATACAAAAGTGAACTATTATGTCGGAACAGGTTATTGTCATGAGGAAAATGAGGTATTACAGTACAAAGTCACGCTTAAGGAATTCAACCACTTTTTATTTTCACGCCTCATTTGCTTTTTCGCCCTAAACTCTCGTCAAGGCCATGGTTTCTTTTCTCTTGTCCTCGCATCATTATATCAGCACTGTTCCCTTCCTTCAGAATAGATATCTTACACAGAGGAAAAAGGAAACCTAAGTATTATATTTTCATCCAGAGAGGAAACATTACATTTCGTTCTCAAACAATGTTTTTTTTTTGTGTGTGTGTTTTTTTTTTCGGGCCAGAAGGCCTGACGTATGTTGAATTAGGTGTTGAGAACTCTCCGTGTCTATACAGACCTCATTAGGTCCCATAAAAACAGCTTTTCTTAAATGAAAAAGCTTCTCTGTTGTAATGGCCTCAGGCTCTAGGTGTTTCGGCGCATAAACTTTTCTTATTTTTTTCCTCGAATTTTTAACGCTAAATTTCAAAGGAGAGGAAGATTATTATTATTATCGGTAACATTACAAATCACAATATTATAGGTAATAAGTGGTAGCGTAAATGACGCCGATTACATGAAAATCGTTTTCTTTGATTAGGAGTTAAGTCATAAAAATAGGAATATTTGAAACCCCAAAACTTTCGAAAGATGGGTGCTATGTTTCCACATTGACAAAAGAAGAAATCCATTTCTTTACTTCAACAAAGTGGCTGTAAAAAAATAAAATAAAATCCTTATGATTATGAGACAGGAGCCTTGCTTGCAAGAGACGACACTGTTTGTAGGGCAAAATAGTTTTAGAAATACTTACAAAAATGATTTTGCCTGGCAAAAATTAAACGAAATTCTCTCTCTCTCTCTCTCTCTCTCTCTCTCTCTAATAATAAAAAAGAAATCCGAGAACACAAGAGAGAAGATTAGCTCCCATCTGGATTGCTGTCAGTCTCTCGTGTATACTCTCAGCGGTGGAATATATCATAAGATCTGACTAAGGCTGTTATAAAGCTGCCTGTGCTTCTATCGAAACATTGTTGTGCATATTAAAAAAAAAAAATTCTGATGACATTCTTTGCAGTTGATGTACTCTGATTCTAAAGAAACTCTAACAATCGATCTCAGTACACATCCACTGGAATTTACTGGACTTATACCACGCTACTACATAACTCGTATATGCCGAGAAAAATGACTGAAGATGGTCTTGGCTTCCCACAGATGCGATTGACTAAAATATGAGTGGGGATATGAGAGAAGTTCTTTAGTGGACCTTACCTTTAGGGTGCCATATCGGTCATTTACAATAATATTTCAATTCAAAGTGTTTGAGATAGTGACACTAACAAAAAAATGAGGAAACTTGACTTTGACTTCGATACACATCAGAATATTTCCTGCTACGGATGCTTTTCCTTTATAATTGCCAGAAATTCCTGTTATTTTGTAAATTAGAGGAAGAGATTTTCTCATAATGACAAAAAATTTGACTTCCTGATCTCTATTAGAAAACAAATTACTGCCATTTACCAAAATGGATTTTCAGGAACTGCATTCTTTCTTACCAAGAGAGAGGTCGCTTGTTTCGATTCTTGCGAGAGGACGAAAGGATGGTTATGCTCAGTTAAAGCCCTCCGTTCTTCTTTTAATCTATGCAGTGCGTTATGTACTTGGTGATTTGGTGACTGTGGTGACCGTTGCTCAGATGAACAGAGTCTGTGGAAACCCTATCATGCAAGACCTGCTAAGAATCCGAAGGCTAAACTCTTTGGCGACACCTCTCTAAGATGAAGAGGCGTCAGTGATGCCTGAACTATGGGCCATAGCTTAATGGTAGAGGACCATTCTCATCTTACGGAGGTCCGGAGTTTGATCCCCCTCCGGTTGCCCACCAGTCGGCACGGTTCTAAATGACTACCATCTTCAACAGAGAATCACGAAAATGCGTATGGTGAAAGTAACTTCATCCTTGTATATATATATATATATATATATATACATAATATATATATATATATATATCACGAAAATGGGTATGGTGAAAGTAACTTCATCCTTATATATATATATATATATATATATATTTATCTATATATATATATATATATATATATATTTATCTATATATATATATATATATATATATTTATCTATATATATATATATATATATATATAGTTTTATGATATTGCCTTGTAAAATGTATCTTTCCATGATTATGATATATTTACTATTCTAGTTATAATGTGTTCTGTGTAATAATAGTAGTTGTTGAAGTATCATCTGTAGTGTAATGTCAGATCTCAAAAGAGTTAGTATTGATTTAGATAACTTAACAACATAATTTAGGATTAATAGTATCATTCTTGATAATAGCGTAGTAGCGGGAAAGAGAGATTTGAGTTAGACCAGATGTTGTGTTTCGATTCAGTTGTCATTGCAAAAGACAACTCCTTGACAAGCGAGAGGATAGCAGCCAAGTTATTTAAGATTTTGTCTCATATAAGAAAATGATTAATGATTTCGCAATGTTTCATGTACTGTTCTGAAAACCGACTTTGGTCCTTTGCCTTGTTTTAAAAACATGCCATTTATGATCAGCCAGCTGCCATCTGTTTTGATTGTGTGGAGATTGCGTATTAAGCTTTGTCCCATACAATTTTCTGGTAAAAACATGTACCGTTTTGAGAAATGTGAACAAGTGTTGCACTGAAGCACATGGCAATTGTGTCATGTTTAAGAGTACATTGCTCTACAGGGTGTTTCAAAATTAGAGCCCTCCCCCCCTCTACAGCATAAACTAAAATTGATATGGTCAAAATCAAAAATAATTCAGAACAGGTATTTATTTAAGTTTCTATCTGAGCATTTAATATTAAGTGTGGCCTCCATCTGCCTGTACCACAGCCTCCATTCTTGAGGGGTATGATTTCAGCAAAGTCCAAAGAAGCTGAGACTCAAACTTCATTTCCCTGAGCACTTCGGTCACCTCTCCTCGCAGGTCATCGAGGCTTGGTATACCATCATAGTTCACTGTGTGTGCTTCAACATGATTCTTTAAGATACTACCAATGTTTTCACACACATTAAGTTCAGGGGAGCTACCTGGAAATTTACTTGATGAGAAGAAATCGATACCACTGTTTTGAAGTAGCTCCTGTGTCTAAAGAGCCTTGAAACATGGTGCCTTATCATGCAAAAATGTGACTTCTTCAACACATAACACATTTTCAGGACCTTTGTGGACAGGAAATACTCCACCAGTAAGCACAGTTTCTCTGAAGTATTCGCCATTCTATGACTGTCCTTTTTCTTTGATGATCCACATTAACCGTTTGGCTGTGAAACAGAGAAAAATTCCCAAACATTCATGAAATTTCACAACTTGGTGATAGTGCATGTCATAGCTGATATCATCCAACTTTGCAGACCAAATGATGTCATTTTTATGATTTGGTTTCCTAACTGTGTACATGAAGAATTCATCTGATGCAGCGACATGGAGAAAGTCAGCTTCATCCCAATCTTTAAGAAATGAACCACAAAACCATGCATGGTCTTCTCTCCGTTGCTGAGTGATGTTGGGCTTGCTGATAACATGAAATGGCTTGATACCAGATTTTTTCAACTCACGATATACAGCACTATAACTTCTCTTCTTTCCCCTTTTTGTTTCTAGTTCAAGCGTCAATTTACGTAAAGACTTTATTGGTCTACCCACTGCC
>JANJGK010002002.1:45000-102500 GCA_039081455.1 Macrobrachium rosenbergii | reverse complement strand
AGAAGGTTAACGGGATGGAGCAGCCTGAATATCCAACAAGCATGAGTGAGTGCAAGAGTCTTGTGGCACAGCAAATCGTTCTAAGTCCTGCGTTCCTTTTCCCCATCAGCGTGAAATGCTCAAGCAATGAGATAATTATAATTGGTATTGTTATCCGGGAACTCATTGCTTGGCAATGCGATGCTCGGCGATGTCTGTTAGAGTGGGCGAATGCTGGAAATATCATTTCAAAATAACTAGATGTTTTCCGAAGAGATGTAAAAAGTCTTGTGTGACATTTCTAATTGTACATAAATATTGCTATTACACACACTCACTAACACACACACACACTCATATATATATATATATATATATATATATATATATATATATATATATATATATATATATATATATATATATATATATATATATATTAATACATACATACATACATACATACACACACACACACATATATATATATATATATATATATATATATATATATATATATATATATATATATATATATATATATATATATATACACGTATATATAATACACACACACACACACACACACACACACACACACACACATATATATATATATATATATATATATATATATATATATATATATATATATATATATATATATATATATATGTGTGTGTGTGTGTGTGTGTGTGTGTGTGTGTGTGTGTGTACACACACACACGCATATATATATATATATATATATATATATATATATATATATATATATATATATATATATATATATATATATATATATATATATATATATATATATATATATATATATATATATATATATATATATATATTCAGAGGACAACGGACGAAAACCACACATCACTAGGCTGTCTTTTTTTATTTTATAGCCAGGGCTGTGCATAAGAAAAGATTAAAAACAATTATAAGTACAGTCTTAGAATACATTTAAAATGTTACAGAGTAAGAATGAAATAAATAAAAATAAAAACGCCACCAGCCTTGGGGTGGGACAGTACGGAACTAAATGGAAAAAAACCACCACAGTAAGAAGTTAAGCTAAATACAGTTGACCAGCAGATGTATGAGCATTTAAGGACGTTACAAGTTGTTTTGTAAATAACGACTCTGGATTGTTAAATCTTCAGGGTTGGTCACGCTGTAGTCTATTTTCTCAAACCTGGCAAACTTACACTTAGCTGCTTGCCGCTGATTGGATGGACGTCCTGTTGTCCGAATCTCACTGTCTTGTTTTCATACTGTTTCAGAATTGTGATTATACGGTCATAGATCGAGTTAAAGAGCTATGTTATGTAATGTTATGTAAATACCAGTTGTAATAAACGTAAGTATTAAGAACTTACATACCGAAATATTATATATATTTAGCAATTATGAAGCAACACTTACCGAAGCCTTAGGCTAGAAATATGTCTCAAACGCATGAACTTTAACGTTTAATTTCTAGCTGGAGGTTTAGCACAATCATACCACTAGCTGTTCTACAAGATTGGCGTTCAACCTAAACCCTGAAACCTTAATGGTTGATTTTGAGAGAGCCAGTTATGGTAGTTTCCAAAATCATTTCACGAATGCGAATGTAACCGGATGTTTGTTTAATTTAGCCAAAAATATTTCCCGAAAAGTATCTGATTTTGGCCATAAAGTGCGCTACCAAAGCGATTCTGAATTGAACACCTTCGTTAAATGCTTTGCAGCGCTCGCTTTTGTTCCCCTAATGACGTTATTGGTGCTTTTGAGGAGGAACTCGTCGACAATGATGCTTTACCTCAAGACCTGATTTCCTATTTCGAAACCCATTATATAGAATGTGGGTCAAGACGAAGAGTCACTCCAATATTTCCTGTGGATATGTGGAATGTGTATGAAAGGATCTTGAATAATTTACCAAACACCAACAATAGTGTAGAAGGATTTCATAACGCCTTGCAAAGTTCTGTCGCAAACACCCACCCAAATATTAGGAAACTGATAAACATTTTAAAAAACGAAGAGGTGTAGCAAAGAGGAAAAGAACTGGCCTCGAACGTGCCGAAGCATCTTCCATGAAGAAAAAGTACAAAAATATTTGTGCAAGAATACAAAGGATTGTTTCGATGTACGATTCTCAGCGTAAATTTCACTGTTTACGGAGTATTGCAGTGAACTTGCATTCATTCTAAACTTTGATTTAAAGCTTTATTTTAACTTTTTTTTTCTTTTTCTAAATATTGTGATGAACTTGCATCATTGTGAAATTAATTGTAACTTACATTACTTTTACCTTAAAACTTTATTTTCACTTATATTCACTATTTTGAATATTGCAGTGAACTTGCAATCATTTGAAAGTTTTGTTGTAACTTGAATTGCTTTTACTTTATTTTCCTGTTTTAAATAAATAAACTTTCTATTTTATAATACCCTTTTACTCTCATACTTTAGACATACTTCATTGATTCTACGGTAAAAATTCCTTGAGGAAAGAAGACCCAGCGGTAAAATTCCCTACGGCGAAAACTCCTGCGGCAAAATTGCCTAGATCCTGTGCCTTTATATGTGCACAGCATATCAGTTCATTTATGCTAATTCCTACAGTTGCAGCAAAAGAAACAATTCCACTGTTTTACTTCGCTATCATCATGTATAACGCACTGAAGCTGTTTTTTGTTGTTAAATAGTTTAGATCATCTTAATGGAAAGATAGTTTTGTAACCTATCCACAATTACTTTAAAGTGACTATATAGTTCAAATTCTCAAATTGGCTTAATAAAATACCATCCAGTTTTTCATGTCTTTTTTTTTTCTATTAAATTGGTTGTTTAATTTTTATTCTTTCCTTTCTCGCTATAATTTCATCAACGGTGATTCAACCGATGAATGGAATTACAATTGTTTCTCTTCTACAACTTCATCCTTTATGTTCCCATATGGTATCGTTGTTTATTTTACATAGATACTATAAGTCCGCGTGGTGATAGTGGAATGAGTTGAAACCATTGTCTAAAACAGAAGTCTGTTCACAACTGACGCAAAATTAAGCTAACTTAGCGCATGACGTCACGCAGCGAGTGGATGGCTATTTACCTGTCAGTCAGGTCAAGGAAGTATAGTAGAAAGGAGGCGTAAACGCGACCGTGACTTTATATTGTGTAATCACGTGTGTTTTGGTCATCGTATTTGTAGAACTGTCCCGAATATGTGTGCACTGTACGGATGTAACTCCAGTTCAGATCGAAATACTGGTCTTACTTTTCATAAATTTCCCAAAAAAGAAGGAAAAAAACTATGAAGGAAATGGATTCATCTGCGGAAGAGAAAAGAAAAATTTAATGCGGATTCTTCGAGGATTTGTAGTTTGCATTTTGAATCAAATGATTATGCAATGAACCTTAAATATGAATTACTTGATATCCCAGGGCCAAGACATCTCGTACAGTTAAAGACTGATGCAATACCAACAATGCATCTCTCTGCTTCAGAGGGTAAGTTTAAAATTTGGCATTCTTTTGAAGTAAATTCGATGGTTCTTCCGTTTGTATTGCTAATATATTACAATGTGACAAATATTTGCTACTTAATGGTTACTTTGTTTTCTATTATCATTTATAACTAAATATTGCATATAAAGTTAACTGTTCATAATAACTCAGCTTATATAGTTGAATATATTTACAGTATGACCTATATTTGTCACTTAATATTTACTATGCTTACTATTACCATTGATAAACAAGTGTTGCAAATGGTTTGATGTCACGATTTCACTTTAGATTTTGGTTGGTGTACAAGGAAAGAGGATGTTTTATATTTATCTTCTATACAATTAAACGTCTGAGCATTCCAGTTGATTTCTTATAAAGCTAACAATCATCATCAACGTGGTTTACAAAATATTTCTGTTTTCAAACTTAAAAAAATAATTGCTAGAATAGAACTTTGGGTCCGTGAATTAAAATACCAATATTCAATTCGGCGAATAAATTGCTGACCTAGTTAAACTTTTTGCAATACCTGCGCAAAGTTTCTTATTCCTTTGCCCAATGAACAGCATAATTTAAGCTGATCTTCTGCCACCAATTATGGACTTTGGGCCAGGGAATCAAAATACCAAAATTTCCTTTGGCGAATAAATTTTTCACCTATTTAATCTTTTCGTCTGTTTCTCTGCCATTAAATATAGTTGCAGTTGACCTAGTTAATCTTTTTGTAATACCTCGGCAATATTTCCATTGTTCCTTGCCCAGTAAATAATATAATTGCAGTTGACCAGTTGCCACCAATTATAAGGTTAGGCCTAACCATACAGTTAACGATACATTGTTTTCAGCTGAACGTAAGTCACCAGTTATAAGTTATTTTTTTTTTTTTACTAAATATCAGTTGTTAATATTACAGGAAATTAGGTCTCATCCAGCCTGGAGTTGCGAGCTGAGAAGAGAGGTCTAAAGAGATTTATTCATGACATTGAGTGTTCGTCTACTGTCAATGAACTGCAAGAAAATGCGCATGAAGAACCACGAGTTACCACCATGGAGGAATTGCAGCAAAAAGTAAAATCAAAAAGTAAAATCAGAGAGGGATGCTCTTGTCAAAGAAAAAAAGAGTGGGAGACAGAACGGTCTCCTTACAAAAACAAATAGCTACAGTAAATTTCAATGCAACGTCTGTTGCAAGAAGCAATTTAAGCAAGAATTTTTCTCCTTCTCAGGCTAGCTTCTTTTTAACTGGAATCCCTGTTAAGCACTGATGTGAAGATGATAATAGTCGTGCATTGGCCCTGCGATACTTAAAAACCCAAAGCATATCGATATGTAAGTAATAAAATGCAATTTCCCTATTCATCTATTTCAACATTGTACTTCTGGGTTTCTAAGATCAATGCAGAACCAGGAATGTTAACATCAGTGTTAATGCCTTTACGCCATAAAGCAAAGATAGTGACAGAAAGTGATCGCTTGTGTGTGTTATGTCATTTGATGAAATGAGTGTTGCTTATGAGTGGACTTATGGCAAGGGAACTGACCCTCTCTATTTACTCAGAAGTAAAGTTCAGTGTGATATGATAAGAGGGTTAGTAGGTTCTTGGAAACAAATCATCTGCTATAATTTTGATCAGAAAATTACCAAAGATATTCTATTTAGTTTGATAACGAGTGTATAGTCCACAGGATTTCATGTTGTTATCATTGCCAGTTACCTGGAAGCAAGTGATGTTGAGCTGCATAAGTCCATAGGTGCAGACACTGATAATGCCTTTTCCACGAATCCAGCTGATTCTGACAGACGAATTCTGATGCACCGCACTTGGTCAGTCTTAAGACCCTGTTTGGGCCGTGGTGCAGGTCTTTTGTGCACTCTAATTAAACTTTAGGTATGCTCAGTGATGTACACAGGTAACTGGCAGACAATGGTCAATGGAAAACGAAAACACTCGGGAAAACTCAATAATATTTATTAACAAGCAAAAAAAAAAACACCAAGTCAATTTTGCAAGTACCTAGGACTCACACTAGTCCTTAAT
This sequence comes from Macrobrachium rosenbergii, assembly GCA_039081455.1. Taxonomy (NCBI): domain Eukaryota; kingdom Metazoa; phylum Arthropoda; class Malacostraca; order Decapoda; family Palaemonidae; genus Macrobrachium; species Macrobrachium rosenbergii. The sequence continues at coordinate 96,972 of JANJGK010002002.1, read as the reverse complement.
TTATCCCGTGGGATAACCTAACAGCTAAAGAGCTAAACCCTAAACAGAAATGATAATAAAAGAAGAGATGCACAAATAAAAAAAAAAACTGACAAAAATAATGTGTTTTTCAGAGGTTGGCCAGACCCAAACTTAATACCAATAAATACCTATATCTAATAATGGAGGAAAGAAGGAAAAGGTCGAAAAAGAGAGAAAACACTTAAATTCCTACCTACAAATTACAATCTAAACACACACTGACTAATACTAAATATAGAATTATCGTAACAATATACGTATATATATATATATATATATATATATATATATAAACTTAAAGATAGTAAAATAGAATTATAATTACACAGTTCAAACCTCCTCACTCAGAGACGAAAAGCCGTGATCCAAAATAAACTTATCGCCTTATGGGAGGCCGTGTTCTCAACACAACTGGACTCAGCTAACAGGAGAGGGGACGAACACACAGGTAACCACAGATGAGGGGGAAGCTGGTGGCGAGCTTGCCCGGCCAACACAAAAACAGACTCCTACCTGGTGTTTTTCTCCCTACTTGCCACCTCACGAGCCAGATTGCTCCTTCAACTGCAGCTTATAAGGGCGTCCTTGAAATTATCATAGAAAGCTGCTCAAAACTCCGGGAGTACCGGGAAAAAGCGACGGCACCCAACTCCTTGGACAAGGATATCCACCAAGGTGGCAGCACGACAAAGTCGCAGGTGACAAAGACAGCTGCGACAGCTACAGGACACAAGACGTCGCAGGTGACAGAACTGTACCTGCGAAGGGCAGCTTCAAAAACAATTTCTGGTTTCAAGGAGTAATCCACTAAACGCCAACTGCAGATGTTTCAGGAAGCAAAGTACGGCCCGAACTGTTCAGACAAAACACCGTCCTCCAATCGTCACCACACGGGAGTCGCACCACTCTCAAGAAAAGGTAAACAAAAGACCACAATCGTTAATACGATAGTTCAAACACTTTAACGAGCGGGGAGGAGGCGCAAACTAACGAAACCAAAACAAAGCTTTCCATAAACTGCCTTAAAAATACGTCCTTACATATTAATTCCTTAAAACTAATACACTTAATACTAGATTACTTGATATTGCAAAATTGAATAAGTGAAACTCTTATATTTACGTTAACTCTAATACCTTCCTCCCCGAAGAAAAAAAAAAATTTACACAATTTTTTTTTTTTAAATAATATCGGAAACTGGAAATAAACACTAAAGTTAAACTACAAAACAAGAACACAGACCCTGAAAAGAAGAAACAAAGGTCATTATACAACAGACCTAAATACAACAACAGAACAGGACTAAAGTTAATGGCCTAAAAATAAAACTAGATTTATACACTAAACTTAAAAAAAACTTCGTACCTTGGAGATAAATAACTTAAGACTAAACCTAGATAACCGACAACAATAATATAATGCGACCACCATGGGGATAGTGCTACCTCAACCAAGGTCACCACTCATACACCAGCCTGTAGCGCCTAAAAAACGGCCATGCTGTGCTACAGACTCGTGAGCCCGTGACCTGGTTAAATTATTCTGAAAACATAAATATTAGTCAAACGAAAATAAAGACCAAAACCTTAATAGATTAACCTTAACTCAGTCTAGGTCACCACTCAATACCAGAGACCGAGCTGAACCAGTGTCCCTCAAAAACTTTACCTTGATAGTTTTAGATCCATGAATTATTTTACCTGGCCACACATACTTGTCAAATTGAAGTCACAACTTATTGCTAGGAGATGAACTACTGCTACTATCAACAACACTACTGCTAACAACTACTGTCTTCTCAGCCTTATTATCATTAGAACTAGACCTGTTGGAAATTAAAGAAATTGGGTTCTGTCCATTCCTCTGGAGATACCTCCTACGGGCATTACACTGGTTCTGGAAATGACCAGGTTTGTCACACCAGAAACAGGTTCCTCTACGTCCAGTGCCTCTATTATCATTATTATTGTTATTATTATTATTGCTACCTCTGTTAACAAAGACCCGAGAAGAAGGAAGCCCTCCTGAGACTCCACCAATACTCCTATTACCTGGAAAAGAATTGTTATCCACAACTTTGGGAATATTGAAGGAAGACGAAGAGGTTTCTCCTCTCCTTCCATTACTGTTAACCCGCGAAGAGGGATTATTCAAAACTTTATAACCAAAGTTACTATTTCCAGCACGTTGCGTTAACACATATTCATCCGCCAACTGAGCGGCACTACTCAATTTCACCGCCTTGACCTCCTCAAGGTGGACCCTCAACTCCCTACTACAGGCCTTTTTGAACTCTTCAAGGAGCAACAATTCCCTCAATGCAGCGAAAGAAACTACCTGACGGCTCTTCAGCCAGTCATCGAACTGTTCTTCCTTGACCCTAGCAAACTCAACAAAGGTCTGAGAAGGGTGTTTAGGATAGTTCCTAAACTTGAGGCGGTAGGCCTCGGGGACCAAGTCATAAGATTTGAGAATTAAAGATTTAACCTTTTGGTAGTCCAGAGCAATTCCTTCCTCCAAGGCATTGTACACCCTGATTGCCTTACCCACCAACCTACACTGTATCAACACTGTCCACATCTCGGTGGGCCAGGACAACCGGGTGGCGACACGTTCAAATGCCTTAAAGAACTCCGGGACATTCTTTTCGTCAAAGACAGGCACCAATTTTAGTGCCGCACCTAAATTAAATTTATCATTATAAGTACTCTTAGGGGAACTGACCATATTTGACCCCTGCAGCTTAGCCATTTCCACATTTATTTTTGCCATCTCCAACTCGTGACGCCTCATCCTCTCGTTCTCCTCAAACTCTATTTTCTTCAACTCAATCCTTTTACAAATTAATTTATATTCCACCTCCTCCTCAGACGCTCCCAAAATATGATCAGAAGCCAGAGGTTCAACTGGAGCAGGATTTGGGGGAGGCAAAAAAGGATTAGTAGATACATTAGACCTAGGTAAATTGGCGGGACCTTCATAAATAATACCGGTACGGGGAGGATCCTCAAACAAAGTCAAACCTGCTCTCATACTCAACTTGTCCTCCTCAGAACCATCACTAAACAGACTACCTTCACCATCACTTTCCTCTCCACTAACCAAATGCTCCGCTTCGGCCAAACCCTGAGAAATCCTATCCCTAACCACCACCAATAATTCCTTCTTAGTGTCCGCTGCCTTCAGCGGGACTCCTAACCACTGGGCACAAGATACCAAATGTTTTTTACTTAAAATAGACAAATACTTTATACAGTCAGCTGACCCCAAAAATTCAGCTGGATCAAAGACAAACTCTTCCATCTTAACAAATACAAAGAAATCAGGGAGAAAGGCAAAAACTACAAAATAATAAATATTACAAAGATCACCCAAGCGTCGCTCCACAGACCAGAACCACCAAGTACCCCTGAGCAATCTATCCTGTCACGGTCGCCACTCTTAAGACCCTGTTTGGGCCGTGGTGCAGGTCTTTTGTGCACTCTAATTAAACTTTAGGTATGCTCAGTGATGTACACAGGTAACTGGCAGACAATGGTCAATGGAAAACGAAAACACTCGGGAAAACTCAATAATATTTATTAACAAGCAAAAAAAAAAACACCAAGTCAATTTTGCAAGTACCTAGGACTCACACTAGTCCTTAATTTATCCCGTGGGATAACCTAACAGCTAAAGAGCTAAACCCTAAACAGAAATGATAATAAAAGAAGAGATGCACAAATAAAAAAAAAAACTGACAAAAATAATGTGTTTTTCAGAGGTTGGCCAGACCCAAACTTAATACCAATAAATACCTATATCTAATAATGGAGGAAAGAAGGAAAAGGTCGAAAAAGAGAGAAAACACTTAAATTCCTACCTACAAATTACAATCTAAACACACACTGACTAATACTAAATATAGAATTATCGTAACAATATACGTATATATATATATATATATATATATATATATATATATATATATATATATATATATATATATATAACTTAAAGATAGTAAAATAGAATTATAATTACACAGTTCAAACCTCCTCACTCAGAGACGAAAAGCCGTGATCCAAAATAAACTTATCGCCTTATGGGAGGCCGTGTTCTCAACACAACTGGACTCAGCTAACAGGAGAGGGGACGAACACACAGGTAACCACAGATGAGGGGGAAGCTGGTGGCGAGCTTGCCCGGCCAACACAAAAACAGACTCCTACCTGGTGTTTTTCTCCCTACTTGCCACCTCACGAGCCAGATTGCTCCTTCAACTGCAGCTTATAAGGGCGTCCTTGAAATTATCATAGAAAGCTGCTCAAAACTCCGGGAGTACCGGGAAAAAGCGACGGCACCCAACTCCTTGGACAAGGATATCCACCAAGGTGGCAGCACGACAAAGTCGCAGGTGACAAAGACAGCTGCGACAGCTACAGGACACAAGACGTCGCAGGTGACAGAACTGTACCTGCGAAGGGCAGCTTCAAAAACAATTTCTGGTTTCAAGGAGTAATCCACTAAACGCCAACTGCAGATGTTTCAGGAAGCAAAGTACGGCCCGAACTGTTCAGACAAAACACCGTCCTCCAATCGTCACCACACGGGAGTCGCACCACTCTCAAGAAAAGGTAAACAAAAGACCACAATCGTTAATACGATAGTTCAAACACTTTAACGAGCGGGGAGGAGGCGCAAACTAACGAAACCAAAACAAAGCTTTCCATAAACTGCCTTAAAAATACGTCCTTACATATTAATTCCTTAAAACTAATACACTTAATACTAGATTACTTGATATTGCAAAATTGAATAAGTGAAACTCTTATATTTACGTTAACTCTAATAGTCAGACTTACGATGAATAATTTTCTTGATGAAGGATTTAAAGTAAATGATATGAATATTAATAATAAGTGTGCACGTGGGATTATCAAAAAAAGTGCTAATGATTTAAAAACCACCTATAAAATCTCGGAAAATCATGTTAATGTATCAAAAGCAAAAAAGATGGACGTTAAATAGGCAATTCAATTAATCTCCGAAACAGCTGCCAAATCTTTAATCTTTTGGAGAAAAGGGGCTACTCCACAGGAAAGTCTGGGGTAGCAGAAGCAAACTCATTGCGTTGTTTGGTCTTGGTTTGATTTATTTAATTCTAAGACTCCTAACGATAAAAAGCACTCACGGATTGCTTATGTTTTGCAGTTACAAAAACCAAATTATGTTTTGAAGGAAATGATAAATGCTGTTGAATTAATGAAAATGTGTGGATATGATAGGTTATTACCATTTCAGAGAGGACTGAGTATGTCTTCAAGATCATGGCTAAATTTGTATGAAATGTTAAGAGAGAAATATTGCATATACATAATGACTCATAGATTAAACCAAGATGTGCTAGAGCATTTCTTTGCTTGTGTAAGAAAAATGGGAGCATGCTATGAACATCCGTCCCTAATTCAAGTAAAAAATCGGGTAAGGGCATACATATTAGGGAGAGACTTTGCCTTAGTTGGCAGCAAGTATAATACCCAAAAAGAAAATTGTGATACGGGTTTATCTGAGGGTATGTTATTTCATTGTTCTGAAACCTCGTTAGCTAGTGACTAGAGAACGCTTGAAGAAGAATTATGATTGTCTGCAATGCTGTTCTCAGTTTCAAACGATGATGACTTTGCAAATGAAAGGGGCAGACCAAGTACTGATGGTGATACACCAAATTTTGATGAATCAATTGATTTTGAAGAAGCAATGGAGAATGAGGGATTATGTTATGTTGGCGGATATATTGCACATAAATGTCCTCAGCACCAGTTTTTAAGTACCACTGTGAAATTAGACTGGTGACAACAGCAGGATTAATTACGTTTCCAGGGAAAAAAAAAACAACTTGCGATTATTTTTAAAAAATTAAAAATTATGGAGAAGCTCTTCCAAACGGCTCATGGAGAGAAAAACCTGAGGGCAGGCAGAAATTCTGACAAGACTCTAGTAGATAAAATCACGAAAATTGTAGCTCTACCACTAGACGTTGTAACATTTTTTTGCAATGCAGAATTTTCTTTAGAATGTTTATCCTGAACCATTATATGCAAAACATGCTCAGTGAAAAACAAAAATTGTCTAAGCTAAAAACATAAACTAATAGAACTAATGGTTCTCAGAAAATTGATATAATACATGTATATAATTGAAATGTCCAACTGTTTATCATTTATCATTGGTTATGTAACAATTAGCTACCTTATGAATTTTATTTTTCACCTATAAGGCTGTTTCTTAATTATATTCTTTATGTTATAATGAAGTTCAATATTCTATGAATGGAATAGATCTTTTATTACCCCTCTATTACCTTTAAAAACGATTAAACTATTGCATTTTGCTTAATACCTTTTGGCTTATAAACATTCCCTTCTGGGTCTTCCTCTACCCACCTCGCCGCGTGACGTAGTTGTAGCTCCGCCCACCTGTTCTTGAACAGACCTTCTCTTTCTGAGACCATGGCTGAAACCAATCTACCGTGTTATTTAGTAAAACGCTTATGGAAAGGAAAGACCGAACATTCTGAAGTACAATACACTCAACTTGTAATATCTCATGCACATAATTTACAGTCCCCAATTCATGTTCTGCACGCAATGCTACATCTTACATACAAAGTGTGTAGAGATCTTACTAACGCTAACTATTAAAACTGTAAAGAGGCCAAATGCAAAATAGGAATGAAGCTTTCCATACAAAATTGTGGCTGAAAGTGTATCAAAGAAACGTTTCATGGATAGATTACAGCCACGTGTGCACTCCAAATGAGTGTTGTAGAGCACAACTTTCGGTGTGTGGGTGCAGCTGTTATGAATGACATTACAGATGGCATTCCTATTAAATCAAGTGCCTAGGAAAAAGAGGAACAAAGAACAAGGTCATCTCTGACACCCACAACACGGAAGAGGAGAGCAAATTAACAAGATGATGAAACATAAGAAAGATTCAAGAGCATTTTAGGCTGGAACTCATCAGTGGCACTCAGTGCCGCCTAATTTCGCGGTTTAAAGGATGCTGGGTCCTTGCACGAAGGAGACTAAATCTTTTTGGGGAAATCCACTGTACATTTTAAAAACAATCCCCAAAGATTCCCTTGGGATGGTTTGGAAAGGCTTTTGCTGGAGAAGAAGGGTACGCTAGAAAAGGAAAATTTCTTTTGTAGGCATAGGATAGATTTTTTACCTGCTCAAGATGCTTTTTATATGCAGAATATTTACCCAAGATAGCTATGTTTTTCTTTTAAAAAGATCAGTTTACAAAATATCTCCTATAAGAGAGGTGTGTGTGCTTAAGTTATGAAAACTTTAACTCGTGTTTTCCCAAAACCAATATTTTATGAAGTTAGCTACATTCAAATGTCTATAAAATCAAGGATTTTGAAAACAACTGAAAAGTACAAAAAGGTATTAATTCAATTTACTCTGTCCTCTTACGTGCAGTGTTGAAGTTTCAAAATAAAAAGACTAAAATTAGAATTTTAAAAAGTAAAAAAAATTTAGATTTTCTATGATTTATTTTTTAATCTAAAGAACATGCTTTGTAAGATTATGTAATTTTCTTCAAAACTAAGTGAAAATTATATCTAAAAGCTGAAATTCAACAAAGTTATTGAAATCCAAAAGTTTTTCAAAGTTTTCTTAAATTCAAATAAAAAAAGTTTTTGCCGAAATTACATAAAATTTTCAGTGAAATTATGTTTTACCAAGCTAGGTAACCTCTCAGAATTTAAGCTATCTCATTGCTATATTCCAAGTACCTCTTCATTTTAGAACCTGTGACTTTAAGAAGAGAGTATCTCCCTTCTGGCGAATGCGTAACACCCGCCTTAACCTAAGTCTTGTTCTGTAGTAATCGGTAACCATCAAATTATATGGTTCGAGTCATTTCTGTTCCCTTTGTGGGGTTTTAGGAGTTTCTGATAAGAAACATTTTCTTTATAACATATAAATATTTCTGTTACTGAATGATGTGTAATAGGGCATATACTATTTACTGCGGGATCGACCCAAGGAACTCTCGAGTTAGGTATAAGGCCACAGAAGTCATAAGAGAAGTGGTGTTCGGGTAGGTAAAGCCTTTTACACCAAGACGTTCCACTCTAATTCCCGATCAAGCAGTGACACACAGCGCTGAATTCGTATTACACAGCAGAGTGAACGCGAATATCTATATTTTTTGTGTTACTGTGTGTGTTGGATTCCAACAAAGAACTTATTTTTTACTTAAAGGATGCAGTCACAGGTGATCTACTTCTGTAATATCACAGTAAGGAAAAAACTCAATTACTGATCTTCATTAGCTTGTACATACATACATACATACATACATACATACATACATACATACATACATACATACATACATACATACATACATACATACATACTAACGGTGGTGAGTAAGAACGGGTTAACAGAGGACAACAATAGTTCATTCTTTAAACATTTTTCTTTGCTGGTTTCTAATTGATTCGAAATGCGCACTTTGCAGAGGGACAAACTTTCTGAATCAGTCAATGGAAAAATAGATAGTCTTTGTGAAACTAATATTTCTTTAAAAATGTAAGGAGTGCATACTAATTTTGCTTGCTCTTGTCCACCGAAAGAACTGGCGCTTCCCCTCCTTTTCGGATTTTCCTTACATCTAACCAAGCATAACATTGTGGTAAAGCTGTCCTAAAAAGCGAACACACACACACACACACACACACACACACACACACACACACACACACACACACACACACACACACATATATATATATATATATATATATATATATATATATATATATATATATATATATATATATATATATATATAGAGAGAGAGAGAGAGAGAGAGAGAGAGAGAGAGAGAGAGAGAGAGAGAGAGAGAACAACTTTTCTTTCACTTTACACTATGTGTTCCACAACTTCTTGTTATAGATAAATGAGTCTTTCATTTGATTTTGTAAACGCTGGGTGGCAGGAGGCTGGGGATGACTGGGTGGATAACTGGCGCTCCGTCTTGGAGCTAATATTGACATGCTTGGCCTGGTGGCATTTGGCCTAGATGCTTTTGACAAAATCATCCACAAATGAATACATATGATATGTACCTTAATGGTCGAATTGCATAGTCACATTTGTTTGAAACATTTCACTAATGTTAAGCCACTGTTACAGAGGCAATATGAATAAAATTCTAGTTTTGATATTTAGTCATATATGTTAATGCTGTGTTCATCCAGAGCGGTTTACATTTTACCTCACTAAAAATGAAAAAACAAAATTTATGCAGCATTCCATAAAATCTATGCAGCTTCAAAAAGAGAGACAGTTACATATTATTCCGAAAATGCTTGCTTTCAGTTATCTTTCATTTTTCGTTTGTGCAATTAATTTCTGATCTGATATTACTTGAATGGTCACCTAATTTATCCGAAGTAATTCAGCTTGACCATTATATACCTCTTTCTTATGAGATTTGGTAATACTCTGGAGGAAGGGCGAGTCATTAATTAAACTAGATCGATTAAATTATGCAGTCGCAACCTTCTTCTGTTCAGTCATGAAATGTATTAATTTTACATAATTTTACCCATAACTTTGCAGCATCTCACTAGTTGCAGATTACACATATGCATTTTTCAAGGATCATCTATATCATATCATATGTATCCATCTATTTTTTGTCCAGGTCTCTAGATGAAAATCCTAATGCACCCTAACCTTGTCCGTATCCATAGATACACTTTACACAAAGCGACAGCCTCTCAGTTACTTTCACCATCAATCCTTCTCATTTCACTCGTAACCTCATAAACTCCTGTCGCCTTTTTTCATTTTTCAACTTCTTAATTGCATCCCTTACAACACAAGCACTTGCATAACGTTTCCCTAATTTATTCTAACTCCTCCCATTCTCACTTCATTCACATAAATCTCTTTCCTGTCAGATACTTACAATACCCACAATAAGGACACAATGCTGCAATTTCTTCAGACAACACCACTTCATTTGTATCTTTTATTTTAAGATCCATTAATTATTAATATTCATCTCTGCAATTTCTTTCTTACGTTCATTTTAAATTTTTACATACCTCAGTTTCTTACTGCTTTATTTATTGTGTTTATGCCACTATGTGATCATTCCTAAAATCGCTGAACCTGTAGTTTCATTATTCCACGACTTACTGCTTTCACTTTCCTTCCTACTCTCCTGTGCACACGAACACTCACAGCAGCCTCTGTGTCACTATCCCTGACTTTTTAACGTTTTATACGGTTTTTATGTTCTACTTATTTGTTATAAAATTCACTTTTCTGTTACACAAATAGCCATATTTTTAACACATCCTCTCCACCTTCAACATTTATGTTTCCATTTTCTCCTCTTTCTCTTCCTTATTTAATTCCTAAATAAAACTTTTCCCTGCTTCTCTGTCTTCTCTCAAATGAACATGAGAATATTCTCCGTGGAAACTTCTTTTACAGCAATGAACTGATTTTCCAAAACATTTCCACATCTTTTTCTACTAGCAAGCACTCCGGGAACTAGAGACATACCAACCATGCTCTCTCTCTCTCTCTCTCTCTCTCTCTCTCTCTCTCTCTCTCTCTCTCTCTCTGTCATTTCTGCAACCACCATTCCTAGTTCGCCAAACCCAGTTAAGCACTTCCAGTAATACTACGTTTCGCCATTCTGTTCCCATAATGGACCATTTACCTCGTGCTGTCGCACCTATGTTTACCTAAACACTCAATTTTAGCAGTGTAATGCTTGGACTAACTCATTTGCACGCTTTCAGTTGTGTCCTGAGTGTTCCTGATATCACAAGAGCTTCTGGAAACTTGTTCTTTCTTTTGTGTTTCACTTGGTGACATGTCATCCAGCTTTCTCGTCTTCGACTACCATACAGTACTTCTGCAGTACATCAACATACATTTACAATATTTAGAGTTCGTTAATTTTGCTTTTTAGTTTTCTGTAAAAGAATACTATTGTGACGGCTTTTTCTGTCCGTCCGCACTTTAATCTGTCAGCACTTTTTTCTGTCTGCACTTTTTCTGTCCGCCTCAGATCTTAAAAACTACTGAGGCTAGAGAGCTGCAAACTGATATGTTGATCATCCACCCTCCGGTCATCAAACATACCCACATTGCAGCCCTCTAGCCTCGTTAGTTTTTATTTTATTTAAGGTTAAAATTGGCCATAATCGTGCTTCCGGCAACGATACAGGATGAGCCACCAGCGGGCCGCGGTTGAAGTTTCATGGGCTGCGGCTCATACAGCATTATACCGAGACCGCCGAAAGATAGATCTGTTTTCGGTGGCCTTGATTATACGCAGTAGCTGCTGTACAGAAAACTCGATTGCGCCGAAGAAACCTCGGCGCATTTTTTACTTGTTTATATTTTGGAACCTGCTTTACCGGGAGACAAATACGTTGTTCTGGATATTTGGTGATAGTCCTTCCATCTTGCTGTCAACTATTCTTCTTGAAGAAGCATTTCGCAGCTAAACGCTGATATACGATTGTGAAGTTTCTCTTTGTGTTTGTGTAAGAGATAAATTTGCAGGTTTTTTTATTGCAGAAACATCACCTTACAAGTTATGACTTTACTTAAGATCAATAAAGGAGCGCACCGAAAGCAGATTCTTTATAAACAAATTCAACACCCCTTGTTATCTGAGCAGATTCGCAAAATGGATGAACTTATGTTTGTTAATGTTGAGAGATTCACAGTTTCATGAAAAACAATCTATGTAATAAAAATCCACAATTATATAGTAAATAGATTACTATGTAAAATAAACAAAGACTTTCGAACGCTTGAACGGTGTTCCTCATCAGTGCTAACGTTAAAATGTAGAATGGGAAGGAGGGAGTTTCCTTATGAATAGTTTTTAAAAAATGGGGTCGGGGCGACAAGATAACAGCCCATCACGGAAGTGCTGGTTCGGGTGTTGCTATGTTAATCCAAATTCAAGAGGCAGTTGCGCCAACCTCCTTGATCTTCAAACCTGCGATGTTGCACCTGCCAGCGCTGCATAGGTGCCATAGTCGGAACCATCCACAGGGACGTCGGCTATCTGGAGAGAGAGAGAGAGAGAGAGAGAGAGAGAGAGAGAGAGAGAGAGAGAGAGGAAGCAGAGCATCAAGGCTCACACGGTCAACGTCAGTTTTGAAATTAAAATGTTTTATGTAGTGTTTGGCAATAAACCAGTTGATATTATTATTATTATTATTATTATTATTATTATTATTATTATTATTATTATTATTATTATTATTATTCTGTTAAAAGGGATGGCTGGATAGTGCGAATTAACCTTGTACTGAGTCTTTTTAATTTCCCTATGACTCGTTTCTTTTGAATAAGGTCTTTTGTTAGGTCACTGATAAATAACTGTTATAATTACTATAAATTATGTAATTACGTTTCCTCCGAAAGGTAAATGAATGATAATGGACAGCGACGTCTGTTTGCTAACATCATTCCGTGCGAGCTCTGTTCGGTTGCAGAAAGTTGCTGTTGAAACCCTTTTTTAAGAATTCCAACCTCGACACTTATCCTCTGACAGCCAGTGAACTTTCACAAAACGATTCCTTACTTTCAGATTAGTTGCTTTTTTTTATAATGATCGGCAGAAGAATTGTTGCTGATGAAGTTCTGGGCGAGTGCGACGAAATAGTGTTTTGGAAATTTGGAGCCTCTCTGTTCATAGTCTTTACTAATGGCTTGATTTTTTGTTCCTGTTTTTGCTAGTGACTTGATTCCTCCTGAAAGTAAGACTGGTCAGTGCAAAAAGAGTCGTAATTATTTGCAACTGTTTTCGTATAATGAATAACAAAGTTAGACCTCTATTTCTGTGTGTGAAAATTTTGTTTTTTTCTCAGGAATAATTTTTTTTTTTTTTTCACAGTAAGCATCAACTCATTATTTTGAATTTTCTTTTGTTATTTTGCAATTTTTATATACTGCAAAAAAGAAAAAGTATTCACGTTGACAATGAAGGCACAATCACTAAAAAAGAGCAACTTAACTTTACCCACAGCAGCTAAAAGGAAAAGATGGCTAGGCGTTTTCGATTCTGCAGTTTAAGGTTTACATTCCTGTTGTCTTACATTTTTGGGAAATGTTGACTTACTATTTGCTGCATGGCAACTGTCATGAAAACAATAAGTTATATATCACTGAAAAGTTAACTTTTATAATTTGTATGCAGCAAAAAAGAAAATTCACGCATCTCTATATATTCCAGGGCCAGCTTCGCATTTAAAATGACAGAAAAAATACTAAAGTGAATTGATCTGCAGCTCTCTAATCATCGATTAAGAGGAAGCATCCCTGAAAGATTTTTGGGCGAGTAATAAAAAACGTCAAATTTTCATACTTTTTCGCGCATTTGAAATAAATACCAGTATAAATAACTGTAAAGGCGATTCATCATATTTTCGAAGTGTAAAAAAATTCCATACCTCTATTAGTTTAAGGGAAATAAAATTTTACAAATATGCAAATAATATTTTGTTTGCGACTAACTTTAACCGGCGATCAGGATAAATTACAAATAATCACCTGTAAAATATCTCTGAATGTATAGGGTGTTTCGAAATTAGAGGGCCCCCCCTCTACAGTATAAACTAAAATTGATATGGACAAAAACAAAAGTAATTCAGAACAGGTATTTATTTAGGTTTCTCTCTGAGTATTTAATATTTTGTGTGGCCTCCATCTGCCTGTACAACAGCCTCCATTCTTGAGGGGTATGATTTCAGCAAATCGCAAAAAAGCTGAGACTCAAACTCCATTTCCCTGAGCACTTCAGTCACCTCTCTTCGTAGGTCGTCGAGGCTTGGTATACCATCATAGTTCACTGTGCATACTTCAGCATGATCCTTTAAGATACTACCAATGTTTTGACACACATTAAGGTCAGGGGAGCTACCTGGGAATTCACTTGACGAGAAGAAATCAATACCACTGTTTCGAAGCAGCTCCTGTGTCTGAAGAGCCTTGAAACATGGTGCCTTATCATGCCAAAATGTGACTTCTTAAACAAATAACACATTTTCAGGATCTTTGAGGAAAGGAAATACTCCACCAGTAAGCACAGTTTCTCTGAGGTATTCGCCATTCCATGACTGTCCTTTTTCTTGATGATCCACATTAACCGTTTGGCTGTGAAACAGAGAAAAACTCCCAAATGTTCAGGAAATTTCACAACTTAGTGATAGCGCACGTCATTGCTGATATCATCCAACTTTGCAGACCAAATGATGTCATTTTTATGATTTGGCTTCCTGACTGTGTAAATGAAGAATTCATCTGATGCAGCAACATGGAGAAAGTCAGCTGCATCCCAATCTTTAAGAAATGAACCACAAAACCATGCATGGTCTTCTCTCTGTTGCTGAGTGATGTTGGGCTTGCTGATAACATGAAATGGCTTGATACCAGATTTTTTCAACTCACGATATACAGCACTGTGACTTCTCTTCTTTCCCCTTTTTGTTCCTAGTTCAAGCGCCAGTTTACATAAAGACTTTCTTGGTCTACCTATTGCCTCAGCTATGATGTCTTTTGACTCCTGAGAAAGGACTTCAGGACTTCCAAGATTCTCACTCTTTTTGCGATGACAGTCATATGGATTTTTTTTCCAGTTTCTTTTAACAAAGGATTCATCTCTTTTAATGTATTTAGCTATCCAGGAACGTGAAATGAAGGATGCGCCAGCATCCCTCCCCTCTCTGAAGGTTATAGTCCGGATTCAGTCAATCCATCTGATTTCCTCCGAGTCGTTAGCCATGGCTGTATCTAACTCCGTCACTCAGTCTGAAAATACAAGAAATGTAAAATGAAAAATAGCTTAATAGAAACTTAAAATAATGTACCTGGAGATAGGCTATAGCAGAAAACTTCATAACTTTCCATTTGTTCTGTGGAGGGGGGCTCTAATTTCGAAACACCCGGTATATTGTAGCATTAGTGGTAGCATTGCAGGTAGTGTTCAGAGACGAATATCTTAGATCACCGTTGCCACTGGGACATGAGACCGGTCAACCCAGGGTGACACAAAAAGTCGATAATCACCTACTTATCCATTTCTTCCCTCACTACATATCTGTTCTGATTTTATAAGAAAAAATCCTGTGCCCTGGTCATGTCATCAGAAGACTAATATATAAGTAATAACCAAAACGTCCCGGGACAACTTATTATTGATTCCCAATGACTGTTGGAAACTTAGTATACAATCTACCACTGGATGAAAAGAAATCGATACAGAAATGAAGGGGACAAATCAGAAGCTAAGTGTAGCTGAGAGAACAACTGTCTTTTGCATTATCATTTATAATGTTAAAACTTTAAGATAGAACGATAAAAAATGTCCTACTGACGTTGTTTATGAAATTATAAACAAAGATATTACTTCCAGGACACATAGAAGCATTTTTTCGAAAGTGCACTCGCCCATTCTCGCCTGATGGTTCTGATCCGTCCAGAACAGGATCCCCCTTCTTCCAGAGGCATGTGACGAAACAAATAATTTCGCAGGATTTCTGGAAGTAGTCTCGTTCATCTCGTTTATCCGAACAACCAGATTACATGAAATTCGTTCGAATGTTTTCTGCGTAAAAACAGTCGTCGAAACGAGGCCCCATGATTCCCTCGAAATGCTCTGCGATTTTATCCCAAATGAAGATATCGGTTTTGTACCAATTTATTCAGTTTTCAGAACAGACTTTCGTGGTATGAATTAGTTTCAACTCGAGAACTTTTTTCATACCCTAATAAATTGAAGTAGAAAAAATTACTCGAACTTTGAATGATAAATCGACTGTGAATTACCTGTTGTTATTATTCCCGAGATCGTTTTAAATAAAAAAAAAATTTTATTACATATTATTATTACTATTAATTATTTCAGTCTTTTGATAAGCTTCAGTGGTCGTTGGATATTGCAGAAATAATTTATAGCTATACTTTTTAAAATTATATTTCTTGACATTCAAACTTGCCTCTTCAGCGATATTTAGTGAACCTATGGACAATATTAAGGGAACATGGTCTTCAAGTTTTCGATAATATAACAAGCTGGAGTAAGCTGTGGTGGGTCTGAATATTGGTTTGCCTTATTGAACTGTAATCATTCCTTTGTACAATACAATAAAAGAAAGATTACCATTATTTTGTTATGAGATGTTCACTAGTGGTTTATAGATTTAATAATACGGCATCCGTTTTCATCGATTTAAATAGTTCGCTACGTAAACTATTTCTTGGAATAGGTGAATGCTGTAC
This sequence comes from Macrobrachium rosenbergii, assembly GCA_039081455.1. Taxonomy (NCBI): domain Eukaryota; kingdom Metazoa; phylum Arthropoda; class Malacostraca; order Decapoda; family Palaemonidae; genus Macrobrachium; species Macrobrachium rosenbergii. The sequence continues at coordinate 80,620 of JANJGK010002002.1, read as the reverse complement.
TGTCAGATCTATGAAGCTTTTAATGAGTGTCGTGGTTAGTCAGTAGTAGCTTTGTCGGGTCTCGTTCACAGCTGAAATAACTGACAACGCCTTTGCTATGCAGGGCTTCTGGCCTGGAGTTTCATCTGCCCTTCATTATGACAGCTGCTGTCTGAGTTGACTCATTGTAAATGACGAGGATTATTGTGCAATTCTTACATAATTTACAAGCTGTTGCTGTGATGCATCTCACAGTTTTTCCATAATGTTGAAAAAGATACAGACACGCGAACACGCACACACACACATATACATACATACACACACACGCACAAACACACACACACACACACACACACACACACACACACACACACACACATATATATATATATATATATATATATATATATATATATATATATATATATATATATATATATATATATATATATATAGACACGGTACATAAGTATGATACATAGGCTATGTACGGATGTCTATAAAAGTTAAACTGTTTTATTACATCATTAGCCGTTTATAAATTCTTTTCAAAAGATGTAAAGTTACTGATATACAAAAGAAGCTAACGTCTATAATTAAAAAAATGAAGTTTAAAAAAGAACTACGGTGAAGATAACTACCCTTAAGAGATAATGCTCCATTTAAACTCTGAATCATTAACCTAATAATTTTTTTCAATTTATTGTTTTTAAGCTTGTTTTACCCACTTCAGAATTTTGATCATCTTTACTCGGAATTTTGATCGATTGATGGTTCTAATGCCAGTTTCTTTAAAGGTAATGTCCTAGACAAATCCCAATGAACTTTATTTCATTATTTCGTAAAATGTTAATTCTTTTTGTAATCCAGTTGTTGTTTACAACTGGAACTACCTTCAAGAGAGGACCTCCTTCATAAAACTCCTAGTTTCCAATTTGTTGCCATTTTCTTACATTTGGTTAATTATTATCATTAGTTGAATTCCTGATCCTAATGCCGGCAAAATGTGAACATTACAAGAAAAAACATTCATTTCTTGCTTACTTTCTCATGTATGGAATTCTCTCTCTCTCTCTCTCTCTCTCTCTCTCTCTCTCTCTCTCTCTCTCTCTCTCTCTCTCTGGCGCACAAATAGCTAGTAAAGGAAACAATGAGCCTAAGCTATCTAATAAATGATGCACGCAACTCAGTCCTTGAATGCCAACACTACAGAACAACACATACGTGGTCAAACGTATTGCTAGTGTTGTCAAACTTTAATCCAGCAATATATAACAAGTAGAGGAAACAAATCCCTTACAGATTTTTTATTATAATATTCAACATTTGCAATTTATGTAATTATTAGTTTTTAAGGAGATGCAGTATAGTAGTTAAGATCTAATATAGCCAACAAGAACAAATGCTTCAGTTCAGTTCTAAGAGAATTTAAGAATGTTGACTCAGTTGTCTTGTCAGTCTATTGGTTATAATAATTTATAACTAGGATGATTTTATGCTGTTCGTATATATAACACTGAAATCTGGATATACTCTTTTTGAAGATTATTACGTATTTAAATGCATCATGATACGTACATGCTATTTCATATGTTCAATTATGGGTATATAACATAGTATGGTTCATTTAAATGCATGAAGTTGCAAAATTTGCCTGAAAATTTTGTGGATGAAAGCCACAACGCCGGACCAATTTTTCACAACAGTAAAAGGAAATAGTTATCCCCAGGTTTATATTGTATTTTGTCGAGAAGCGAAAGTGCCTGAAATTACTCCTAGAGGCCTGCTTTAGCCAGATGTACTTTCTTTGCTAATTTTCTACATTTAATAAATTTCAACTGCTGGTGCGTGATCATATCAACCCGGTCAAATTGTACCTTTGGTGATGACATAATAAGGTATTATAAACAAAAACATTGGCTCCGGGAGGAATGTAAAACAAATGGTTATTTATTGTTTTGAATAAATACACGTTGATAAAAGATAGAAATGAACATATACCATCCTAATAAATAACCATAAGCAATCATTTTATTTTCCTAAATGACGGAAATCCTTTTCTTTATTGTATATTATGACACCAGCAAAACTTGCGAATTTACCGGTAGTCTAGTGTTGCTGTTCAAGGGTTGATGTAGTTGACAGATTAAAATTTAGACATAAGCTTTCAGTAGATGTTTGCTCTTAAACCTTGTTAGGTATTAAATGCAAACAGGGCTTGCAGAAGGAGAGAGAGAGAGAGAGAGAGAGAGAGAGAGAGAGAGAGAGAGAGAGAGAGAGAGAGAGAGAGAGAGAGAGAGAGAGACTGACTCACTGCAATTAAACGTTTCCACCCAGTCTTTGTTTTCGGCAAATCACCCGATTATTAATATTTTTTTCTAAATCTCATTTAAACCGACTTTATAACTAAACACATCATGTTAAGTCCACGAAGCAGTTGCTATAATGTTCTGAAGGTAAAAACTAAGAAGAAACGAAAGAAAAAAAAAATTCTAATTTGAACGAATAAAAAAAACTTCACCATGCATCTTGCACATCACGTTGGGCAAGGAGTTTAGCAATTTGTTGTTCCAACATGCAGGGGAGGAAATCCAGCTGTGTTTATTGTTGTTTCCAACTTTACTGATTCGAACAAATAACCCTCTACCAACTAATATCCACATAAAAGGGACAGTAGGCTGGATAATTGGAACAGATGTCTGTGTCTGTGTGTCTGTCATGGGGTACGGGTTTGAATTTGAGTCATAACCTAGGTTGGTGTAAGTAGGGGCTGTGTACGATATTTTGTGTAGATCGGTCAAGCGGTTCGGATTTCTATAGCGCACAAACATACAAACATTCACTTTTACTATATAGAAGACTTGTATATATATATATATATATATATATATATATATATATATATATATATATATATATATATATATATATATATATACCTCAGTGTCGAAATCACTTTACACTGGGAATATATTACAGTCATAGGGAAATATTATATGATAAGCTCGTCTATCTTGCCGTGTCACCTTTGCATCAAGAGCAAAGAGAAATAGGTTGGAATCTTGTCCAAGACAAATAAACTTCTTACACATAATTCCCTTTGCATGTAAGCTTTTCTTAAGGTAAAGTGTAAGGGTTATTTGCAGTTCTTAGAACATTTATGTTGGTGTGCAAAATCTGTTTTTGAATAAACTATTGTAAACAGTTATACCAGTTGTAAGATGAGCATTATTTAAAAAAAAATAAAATGTAAATGTTAATGGAAATTTATTTACAAGCCATTAACCTATAGACCTACAAAACCTTGCAAGAGATATACATTGACATGAAATTTCTAAATAAAAATTGACAGGGAGCTGTGGCAAGAACTCGTCTTCAATCTCTCTTTACGAAGAGATAAAAGTTGGCAAGCGTTGAGGAACTGTTTGGCAAAGTCCTTCCTTGATTCGCCTGGTTTGGAATTTCCGTCTCTTTTCATCCTACATTCACCCGTTGCATTTATTCCCAATCATGCATACAAATGCTCCATTCGGGTTTGATATTCGTGTTGATGTTCAGCGACCCTCTTCGTTAATTTGATCTGATCATTTGCTTAATTAATCTTGTCATTCCTTTTACACAATAAAATTAACCATTGTATTTAGATATTCTTCGTTGGATACCAGACACTTCATAAAAAAGGATCTCTCTCTCTCTCTCTCTCTCTCTCTCTCTCTCTCTCTCTCTCTCTCTCTCTCTCTCTCTCTCTCTCCAGTGGCAATTGCACACGATTTACGTGGCATTTTAGTCAGCTACCTCAGTGCAACCGTCCTCTATGTGACATTTTGAGTGTTTTGTAACCTTTTTGCGTGGAAAGCAACGAGAGAGGTGAATAGACGTCCTTTTCAAGTCTTAAAGGAAAACGAGGAAATGGGAGAGGGAAATGGAACAAATGAAACAAGGAAAGAGATATACAAACAGCGTGTTTGAGAGAAAGATTTTAGGGATAAAGAACACTCCTCCCATCCCCTCCCGCTCTTGCAAAGGAAGTTTGACAACATGGCCGAATAAAAGGGGAAGCGATCTTCCCTCAGGTGACAGCAATTACTCTCCCTTCTGCCTTCTAATTTTCTCATCAAAATCTTTCTTTTATACACACACACACACACACACACACACACACACACACACACACACACACACACATATATATATATATATATATATATATATATATATATATATATATATATATATATATATATATATATATATATATGTATATATATATATATATATATATATGTATATATATATATATATATATATATATATATATATATATATATATATATATATATATATATATATGTATATATATATATATATATATATATATATATATATATATATATATATATATATATATATATATATATATATATATATATATATATATATATATACATATATATATATATATATATATATATATATATATATATATATATATATATATATATATATATATATATATATATATATATATATATATATATATATATATATATATATATATATATATATATATATATATATATATATATATATATGTGTGTGTGTGTGTGTGTGTGTGTGTGTGTGTGCAGAGAAAGAGAGAGAGAGAGCGAGAGGAAGAGAGCTTATTAACCAAAAAGTAATTTAGATATGTAAAATTTATAATTGTGGTCATGTTGTCAATGTGCCTATTTTGACACAAGCAGTGAATTTCTACCCGGCAGTCGGTCGACTGAAGCGCCTCGCAGTAGCTACAGTGAAAAGTGCGTACCGGTGAGAATCAGAATACTGGCGCCTGGTGCCACCTCTTTTGAATGGAGAATGTTGCTTTGGTTAAAGAATGACACACGCGCACACACACACACACACACACACACACACACACGCTGTAAACAGCTTATATTATATGATCACAAAAATTTTATCAAATGTCTCTCATGGCTTTACTTATTAAAACATGGACTTTATTAGAAACAATCAGATCACCTAAGAAAAGATCAGTTTTAATTCCTAATTATGGAACTGTAAGAGCGAACTACTACGGTTGATTATATTGCTCTAAAATTACTTTCAAACGAACATTGCCGACAGAAATGATTCGTCCTGACAGTTACGCAACAACAAACCTTGAATACCATTTTCCGGGAGGATTTCCATTTATTCAAGGACTCTCTCTTCGTTTTCACTTAAAAAGGGAAAAAACGAGAAGGCGCTTTCAAAGGAAGGTTCTGCAGTGAAAGGAATTAACGAAAATCATTAAAATTTTCTTGGAAAATGTTAGACCAAAATACTCATTTATTGGTAAGGCCTTTATTGCTTCGAATCGAAGGGCTGTAATGTGTGCACATCAATGAACGTGATAACAATAGACTCAAATTTTCCTTTGAAGTGGTGACAGTAAAGATATGAATGTGTTCTGCCGAAATGGAACAAAGGCGCACACTCTACTTCTTTGCGAAGGAAAATTTCGTTCCCGTAATGTGAGAAGTGAGAGTTTTTCCTTTCTCAATGGAGAAACATATTACCTATTTCAAACTCTAAGAAAACTGTAAATGTCTAAAATATTTTTTTGTGCTGAATATCCGAGAGCCTTTTTGTATATAGGTCCTGTAATTAATAAATTCTTAGAAACACTTGATACCAAATCCAAATGACTTTCAAGAGCAGAGTAAGAAGAGCATTTTGCAAAGACTTTTCTGCCGAACAAAATGAATAGCTTGTTTGATCTTTATTTATTACCTCCAAGAAGTTTATGCGCTTGATTAGGTTTGTTTGTTTGTCTGTCTGCGTCTGTTCTCTGTTCCCTAACAGGGTTTTAACGAATATACATTATGAAAGTTGGCGTCTTGACCAGCACGACTCCGATTAAATTTTGGAGGGAACATATCTTTTGATCTTTCAGGAAGGTCAGCTGCCAAAACTGAAATTGAATGATTGGTTGATCATGGTTAGTAAAACTGGCGTCACAACAAAGCTGAAACGAACTTTAGTAATAACTTATTTAACTTCTTAATTATTTGAGTTCAAGACGTTCCTACTGAAGCTGATGTGCAGAGTGTGGTCAAGGTCAAGGGCAAGGTCATATATAAAGGTCAAAAGTCTAAAAGCCCTCGTCGTAATGAGGTACCCAAGATACCTGAGAAAATTTCATCAATGCATGAAAAATTAGTTGGGGAATGTTCCCATAACTGCGACCATCAAACAGAGTACGTCTATATATTCAGATTATTGCTGAAACAAACAATTTCCTAAAACAAATAAAATATATATTTTTTCTAGATTACTAGGTAGTTAGCTTACGTGTTTTCTTCGTGGAGTCTAATTTGTGGACGCGTTTAGTGTCACTTCTTCTACCAAGGGACTCGTGTTTTGTTTGATTTTTCTGAATGTCATGAACAATTACCTTGTTTTCGCGTTTGCTGCTTAGAAATTCATAATGCGAATATCTGAATGTTGGTCTTCTTATAAAAATGCAGTTGCTCATTGTATGGGATAACATCATTACTCCATTTGGTTGCTGCAGATCAGTAAACATCTTTTCCCCCATTTCTTAAAACAGATTAGTGTGGCAATAGCCACCAACTCCATACTTCAGGATCATAAAGGGTAATTCTAGCCATTAATTTTGTCATTTCCATTTTGTGGATCTTTAGTCTAGAGTTGACTTTTGCCAGAACACCCACGATACAAATCTGCAATTAAAATAGTTTACGTTTCTCAAACGATGACACTTTGCCATCTGAATATTGCATAGTTTAATCTGTCCAGCAAAAATTTAAGTTCTCAATACGGAAACATTTTTTCATTAGATGTTTATTTCTTATTATCGTATGAGAGTATACCAAATAAAAGCAAAGCGCTCATGAAAAATATATTTCGAAGGGTAATAATTCCAAATAATGGAAACATACGACTGAAAACAGAACAAAAAGCTTCCATGACGACTCTAGCGGCGTCGGACAATGTTCACAGCATCCAAACTGTGGTGGACAATCTTCGATGTCTCTCGAATTGTGCCAATATATAGAACGAAATTTCAACTCGCATGTTCAAATATAAGCTTTGAAGATGTTCATACACAGTTAACTCCTACTGAGCAAATAAACAACAAATTATGAGCAAATGTAGAAGATGTGGATATTTATGATAGGCTTGCAGGATACAGAGGAGGCAGTTTCCTTCTGGGCATACGAAATTGAAACGTTAAGGAATGAAAATGTGAGTATGCTCTGACTCCCATTTACAGGTACTCAGAAAACAGATAAGAGAACTAAGTTTCATGATTTTGTTGATCCACATTTCTAATCTGGTCAAGGGACTGCGGCAAACAATCGGCTCCCTCCATATAAAACTTTTAGAAAAAATGATTAAAGCTTACGGGTGGGATGAGAGATAATTAGTGAGACTGCAAGTGAGTTCATGCCCTCTACTGAAAGGGGAAAAAAGACACCAGTGGTTGGTTTCAGTGACTAGCTGATGCAGGCTTCATATATACTAAAAGAGCGAAAATCAGTCATTTTCCTTTCTGAACTCTTATATGGAAGGAAAACTTGATAAGGATGACAAAACACCTCATAATTAAATACTATATTGACATCAAACGTGTAGATGTTGGTAACTTGGTGACCTCAGACTATTTATGTTTTTTTTTTTATAACTCAGGGAGGACATTTCGCTTGTTTATGACACTTTCAAACGTGGTGCTGCCTAATGCTAATACAACATGAAATGAAAAATCTCCTGAACGAGAGTCAGAAAATCAGAACGACGATTACCAAACCCTGTTAGTCTGCATCGGCATTTCCACGACTCCATGGACCTTCTCGGAGTCCACTTGCCTGCCCACAATAGGAACAAGAAAGCAACTGGTTCTCAAGGTTCGAACCTGGAGACAGGAAGAAGATGCCACCTATGCAACTAGCATGTGTCAACTTCAAAAGTCCAGTTTATCAGATTCATCGAATAGAAGAAGTGATTGCCAGATACTGCTCTTAGTACAAGAATTCAACACATTTTTCGTTTACAGGTAGATGCTTTTTCTTGTGATTATTTTGTAAATTATTTGGTGCTTATTTATTATCCTACAAATGAAAAAAAGTTACTTGAATATTTTTAGATAATACTACATTTTCAAATCTCATTATTTTCTGTAGCTAATACAAATAGTTATATATATATATATATATATATATATATATATATATATATATATATATATATATATATATATATATATATATATATATATATATATATATATATATATATATATATATATATATATATATATATATATATATATATATATATATATATATATATATATATATATATATATATATATATATATATATATATATATATATATATATATATATATATATATATATATATATATATATATATATATATATATATATATATACATATATATATATATATATATATATATATATATATATATATATATATATATATATATATATATATATATATATATATATATATATATATATATATAATGTTTGTGTATGTATATATTTATATATCCACATCCAGAAGTCGAGTAAATCCTTTAGAAATTGACCATGTATGGTCAAATTCTACCCTCTTGAACAATTACTGTTGATTTCTCACAGTTTCTGTTTTAAATTAGTTCAGTAAGTTACAAAACCTCATAAAGTAACGCAGTTAACCCACCTGGCAATGGAAGGGATCGGATCCCATTTGGTAGAAGCTTTAGACAATTAGAGAACCGTTCAAGGAAGGGAGCCTTTTTAGGCGTCTCACAATTACCTTTTATTCTCATTTTTTTTTTTTTTTTTTTTTTTTTTAGTTATTCATTGGTTCTGAAAGCCGTAGATTCAGTTTCAAAATAAGGAGAACAGATCCAAACATCATACTTTCCTTTGAGCCATAAACATGTGCCTGAGCGCTGAACTAAAATTAACGAGCCCTGCAAATATTTGTAGCGTCCGCCTGTGACATTCCAGCCTTAGATCACCGCAGTAGCTGAAGATATGTCCACAAGGAACTAGAGGAGATCGAGCAACCTGTGATCAACAACGAGCGCCAATATCGTGCGATGAAAGAGGATTAAGAAGACAGTTACAAAAACTATAGAAAATTCCTCCAATATAGCTCTCAGACAGGATTAAAAGATTGTTAGCTGCCCCAGTGATAAATAGCACCTGTCTAACCTGATGTCCTCTTCTTAATTGAGAGACTACTATGTCCATTGTGAAATAAGATTCTGACAAAAGAAACTGGCTCAGTTTTCTTGAAAATCTGGTATTTAACATTCGGAGACTTGAAATATACTTATCCGTATACATGGGTACAAAATGACAAAACTCCGAGCTTCAAGTATTAACTAAACAGTAATAGCAGGTATTGGACACGTGCCACTATGGAACATTGAAGCCAAGGAAAATAATTATCATAACAGCGAGAAAAATCGAGTGATATTACTGAAGTGACATTCAGGGTAAATGTTTAACAACAGAAGAGAGAGAGAGAGAGAGAGAGAGAGAGAGAGAGAGAGAGAGAGAGAGAGAGAGAGAGAGAGAGAGAGAGAATAAAGTAAGCATGCCTGTGCATTTAGTCGTCCAGGACTCGTACTGAAAGTGTGCTCTCATGTTCCCACCACACGCTGTGATGGCATTCTCAATATTTGCAAATCTTGAAGTGGTTACTCAGTGACACTGCCAGATAAAAGAGGAAACCGATGTTTCCCTTTCTGTCTTTGCTCACAGATTGACACGACTTTTGGGAAAGGATTTCGTTCCAGTCGTCGTTTGCATGAGAAGTGATGGAAGCGTGCGCAGGATTCGAACATCGACTACAAAATAGTTAATTCGGATGAAATTTAATTTCAACAGCTACTGCAAATAAGAAAAATTATGCAATAAAACATATCTAACACAAACACACACACACATACATTTATATATATATATATATATATATATATATATATATATATATATATATATATATATATATATATATATATATATATATATATATATATATATATATATATATATATATATATATATATATATATATATATATTTATATATTTACCGTATGCTGATCTTTTTCCTTTTGTTTCAGTACATTAGCACGGTAATTTTTTTTTTTATTTTGTATTAAGCCACTTGGACAGAGTTTCTTAAGGACTTTGTTTATATTCCTCACTGGCCCTTTGATTTTTAACGAGCAATCGCAGTTTATTTTTTATTTCTTAGTGACGTCGCTTAAGCCCCTCCTCCTCGAGAGGTTTCGTCTTGCCCCGTGGAGGCAGGTGAGGGATCCTGATTCTGAACCGTTGATGGAGGTAGCTGTGGTTGCAGTTGTTAACTGGTGCTGTCCCCACTGCTTGGATTCCAGAGAGGACTTCTACAATCTTAAGAAGTGATACATCCTGTGGGATTTGCTCCACTTATATTGGAGCTTCGGCAGTAAGGGATATGATATTGGCTTTGCCTGGAGCGGAATAACGTATTTTGGCACCACCATTGCTTGTTTGGGCCCTGCATAAGGCCTACCTATCCGAGATAGTTCGGATGTGTGGCGTTGCGAGAACTGAAAAACGTCTTGAGGAGTTTTCAGCGTAAACATAGTGACTCTATGTTTAAGTTAGAGTATAATGGTTAGGATATTCCTTCGCTTTGGTTGATCCTCCCCTACTTCCTGGACCCCCTTGTCAGTATAAGAGTGTTGCCTTCTTTCTTTAATAGTATAAGTGAGTTTTTTTTTTCAGCTCATATATAAGGGTATTTGTGTTTTTATGAATTTATGTAAATATTACAGGTTCAGGTGTCACTTCCATCTAGAGTTTTGTATTAAATATTAATTTTTTTTTTGTGTTTGTTTCTCCCCCTGGAATCTTTTTGCACACTCTTGGTACCTTTACGATTGATTCCACCCATTGTGGACTTCGTCGCTATTAAGGTGAATATTAAAAGTGAATGTTTGAGATATTTATCTTGTGGTGGTCTTTGGTGGTATTCAGGCCGATACAGTATACACACACACACACACACACACACACACACACACACACACACACACACACACACACACACACATATATATATATATATATATATATATATATATATATATATATATATATATATATATATATATATATATATATATATATATATATATATATATACGTGTGTGTGTTTGTGCATGTGTGTGTAGGTGTACAAAGCAAATACTGCAGAAGTTTTACTACACAAGGAATTCACCAACGATTAAATAAGTTTATTATGTGTGAATATAACCATTGCGTTTTTTCTTCTGTGAATCCTAATTCTGTTAGAGGAAGCAGCGTAATGTTAAACAGAAGAAGAAGAAGAAGAAGAAGAAGAAGAAGAAGAAAAATGCCGACAGCAGCAACAGACTCGCCAAACGCCATCATCATCCGAGAAGCAAAGTAGTGCCTCTTGGGGTTTCTTCTGTGGTCAGATTGATAACTACAAATGGAATGTAAAGGATTCAAGGATGAGAGCTCTTCCTGTTAAAGCGAAGTGCGCGGCTGATGCTATAAGCATAATTGTCTTACCCAGTTTGCGGTGAATTGCTCTGGCTCTGAAATTGATTTTGACGTCATTTTTTCCATAATTTCTCCCAAGGAATGGGTGAAAAGTATAGGTCTCATTCCTTAGGGTCATTAAATCATAAGTTCCTTTCATGGTCAACTTGTCTTTGAGGCTTTCATTTCGTCTAAGGTTTTGGTAAGGATCACATACTTTCATAAATCTATTTTACATGTCTCCAAAAATAAAAGCGTAGGTGCTAAACGTGGAAGGAAATGCTGCGAGGAATTAAAAAAAAATATTTCTATTATTTCTATTAGCATTTCCTTCCATGTTTGGAGCCCACTCTATTTTTGTAGACAAGATTAAGGGTAAGAAAATCCTGCTGTCTCAAAAAAAATTTTTTATTTCTTAGTGTATTTTAATTTAAGTGTGTTTTAAAATTTTTTTTTGATTTTTACTTTTTAGTTTTAAAAGAAATTGTAACCGATTTATGATTTTAGCTACCAAATTGAACCTGATATTCATTAGCATCCTGTCGAGCCAAAGAAGGTTAGTAAAATCCGTAGATTTATTCAGATATTCTACTAAGTAAAAGAAGGTATGAAAAATCTGAATATTTTCTTACAAATCCTGAGATACGGGGAGAGGTCAATGTAAGGTCACTAGAGGTCACTTCTAACCTATGATCATGTAAGGTTGTACTGTCAGCGGGACTGAATAAACATGCAAAATTTCAAGTCCATCAGACGAAGGGAACAGGTCGAAAAATGAGTTACAAGTTTTGACCCAAACAGATGCTGAAGGCAAGTTAAATAAAAACACGTAAAATATTATTTCTTGAAGAAAACAGATATTCTCAAAATGTATATACACTTTAATTGTCCTTTTGGTAATAGTCAATGAAGGGCTGAATTAATGACATAGCTTTAAATAAGGTATCGAGTATTTCACTTTTAATGTATGGGATTCGCTATTTAATATAAACTGTAATCAAAACTAACAAAAAAGACGCAGTTACTGTTTCATAGTACCAAATATAATGGGAGATACCCATTCCTGCCTTTGAATAATGTTTAAGAATGTTCGTGTAAACTGCAAAGAAATAATATGGGAGCCTCATTAAAGAAAAAATAGTTCCTTTTTGTTGTAGCGTCGTGTGTTCGTGTGTGTGTGTGTGGGTGTTTGAGAGAGAGAGAGAGAGAGAGAGAGAGAGAGAGAGAGAGAGAGACAGTAAGAGAGAGTTATGTGTAGGAAACCTTGCTAAGGTGACGGAGGGATTATGCTTCGTCCTTGCGATTATGTGCAAATTTCCATGAAGTTAGGTAAATGCCTTGGCTTTGTGTAACCTGTTTTAACTGGTTCTTGAGTATTCTATGATCATGCATGCCCACATCACTCAATAGGTACATGTAATATGTTTTGGTTTTTCTTTACATTAGAACCAATTGAAATGTATACATTTCTTTAAAGCAGTATGTATAAACGATGAAATTTAGACCAAATTATTGTACCGGTGACACTATGGGGTTGCTTATAAGGGTTCACAAGTGTGTAGGTAGTTTTTAGTGCATTTATTTGCTGTATGTCCATCTATCTAGGATTTTTTTTTAATATTGGGAGCCACTTCTCACTATGTATAATATCTATTCTGAAAGAGGAAAATGCCAGAGCATTCTGCTGTAAAACAACTAACAACGAAAACCTGCTAGAACCCTTTTTATGAGGTAACATAGCGAGGAAATAATCGGTATAAAGCAGTGAAGAGACCAGGGATGAAGTATTTCAGGCAAAGGTAATAAATTCTTCACTGGTCTTTATATACTATTTCCCGGTATTCGGGTACAATGACTCAGTAAAGGCATCCATTATTTTTTTTATTGTTTAACTTTCATTGCTTAAGTTCAGACATCGTTCTGATTTCTCAACTCATGCATCTGCGTTATCATAAGAAAAACTTTTAAACACTTTATTGCTGTTGCAAATGGCGACTTCAGTTTCGTGGAAAAATATAGTGTACTCCTGCTTATGTTACTCCTTTTTCATAATTTTTATAGCGCGCTTTTTGTTTGTTTGTTTGGGTCAAATCTTGTAGCTCAATTTTTAACCTGTTCCCTTCGTCAGATGGGTGATAATACAACCTTTCATGATCAGTAGGTCAGCAGTGACCTCTACTGACCCTACAGTGACCTCTCCCGGTGTCTCAGGATTCATATGAAATGAATAACTTCGGATTTTTTTATACCTCCTTTGGCCCGTCAGAATAAGTTAACAACTCTAAGCATTTTGCAAACCTTCTTTGGCTCGACAGGATATTATTGAATATCACATTCAATTTCGTTAGCTACAATCATAAATCAGTTACAATTTCTGTCAAGACGGTGAAGTGTGAAATAAAAAAGATATGCAAAAAAACAAAAATAATAATAATAATTAAACAGGCTTCTATTAGAATGAACTAAAAAGTAAAAAGTTATTTTTTGATACGCCATGATTTTCTTATAATTAATCATGTCTATTAAAATATAAGCGTCGGCGCCAAACATGGAAGGAAATGCTTCAAGAAATGAAAAAAAAAAAAAAAAAAAAAAAAAAAAAAAAATATATATATATATATATATATATATATATATATATATATATATATATATATATATATATATATATATATATATATATATATATATATATATATATATATATATATATATATATATATATATATATATATATATATATATATATATATATATATATATATATATATATATATATATATATATATATATATATATATTTATTTATCCTTGTATCATTTCCTTCTACGTTTGGCACCCAAGCTTTTATTTTTGTAGACATGATTATCAATCATTCAATCAATTCCTGTGGCACCCACGGGGATGCATAGGGCCTCGATGAACTAACGCCACCACATTCTGTCCTGAGCTCACTCCTCAAGATCTTCCCAACACTCTTCTCCTGCTTCCTGCTTCATTGTCCTCAACCACGCCTCCTTTGACCTACCTCTACCTCTTCTACCAAGGGCAACCCACCCTGATGTATCCCGTACTATTCCCTATCTTCTATACCCATGACCTAGCCACTTCTAGTGTGAGAACCTAACACACTCATCGACTGGCTGCGCCCCGGTTACTAATTCTGCTATTTGATATCCTATCCCTCCAATTAATTCCTAATAATCTTCTGGGCGCCTTATTTTCAAATGCAGATTTAAATAAGGACTATGAGAAGAGTAACAAGAGATTTGTATAAGACAATCCTCAAGAAGTACAAGAGTAGCAAAATTTCACGGAGGACCTTTTTGTCAGTGCGGCTTGGAGGTGATGATGATGATGATGAAATTTATTGCAAGTAGCCGCGGCAGATGACACATCCCATGTAGAAAGCTCTAAATCGTTACAGGAGATCTTATGACCCACGTTACAGTGACTTGCTGAAGTGTTTTAATCATGAGTTGTCTAGAGGTTTCTCCACAAATGAGAACATATTACTCATCGAAAGCCTGAACATCAAAATCTCTTCATCTCTAAACATCTGGGAGAAGGAACTGTAGTCCAAGTGACAGCACATTTCTGTCTTTTTCTCAAATATTTTAATGTTTTTCTTATTCCATATTTTGGAAAAAGGCAAATTAAGAGAACGCCTAACGTCTCAACTTCCTCTTCCTCCCTTTCTTCCAACTCTTCCCTCCTGTCCCTCCGGCTAGCCATTCCACGAAACGGAAATTCTACGGTTCATGGCAAGAAAGCGTGGTCACCGAGAAAGTGAAGGCCAGGTCATGGGTCCCTTGAAATCCAAGCGCTTTAAGATCAGAAGGCCGGCTACCCGGGTATTTTCCTACCTGGGAACCCACGTTGTAGGCAAAACAAAACAGTTTCTTCCAGGATCTTGTAGAGTGAAGTCACGCCGATAATTTACAATTTATCGTGTAAATATTAAAGAAACTTGAGTGTTAACTACAGGCTCCAAACATCTGTGACAATGCCATACAAGTGTTGTGTTCCTAATTGGCAAGGAAATTATACTACATCGGAAAAAAAGTGACTGTTTTTAAATTTCCCGAGGCAATAGAAAGGCGAGAGCTGTAGCTACTTGCTGTCAAAAGGAAAGATTTCACTCCAACCAAGAATACATCCGTAAGCTCAAAACAAGAAAGTCAGTGCGTGTGATTGTGTGTGCGTTTGTGTGTATACATACTCACACTTTTGTGTATGCTTAGAGAATAGAAACCTGCGTGCATAATTTTCTGAATTCAATGACATTCGTCATATTTGTATCCTAACACTAAGTGCATGGATATTCGTAGACCTTTCGCCAGTGGCGGAACTACTGGGGGGGCAGGAGGTGCAATGCTTCAGGGCCCACTGTGATTGGGGGCCCATCTGGCCCCATCATAATGTCTTAGTAGATTGGGTAATATGTTTGTAAATATGTTTAGATCATAGAAATAATGAAAATATAAATGATAATGATGATGACGATCATAGTAGTAGTAGTAGTTTTTTTATTCTTATCTATATACTATAGTATCATCATTATCATTATTACAACTATTATTAGCATTGTTATCATTATTGTTATAATTATTGTTATTTTTGTTGTTGTTGTTGTTGTTAGTAGTAGTAGTAGTAGTAGTAGTAGTACTACTACTACTAGTAATAATAATAGTAATAATGATAACAATACTAATAAAAGTTGTAATGATAATGATGGTACTTTAGTATAGAAAAGAATAAAAAAGTTATGATAATAATAATACTCATAGTAATCATAAAATCTTAATGATGATAATAATGATCATGATGAGAGTGTTAATGCTAATAAGAATTACAACGGCTACCGTTTGAGAGGACAGATCACAGTCTAGATCAGACCGTATGCCGGACGAGGCGGCGAGGCCACGCCTCGTTTAATACGCGTTCAGTGCTTTGCTGCGCCTTGCTTACTTATAGGCCTACTGCGAATCACACCTCATTTCTCAGGAAGTCTTGGGTTTGATCGGATTTTATGACTGTGCGCCGTGTCATATGTGTATCGTTTTAAGCATTTGCCAATTTTACTGAAAATGTTTACCCTAGAGCATAAAAGCGGTTACCAGAAAAGAAAGGCCAAAGAAGAAGAAAGGAAGAACATTTTAAAGCTGCCTAAACTGGAGTCCTAATTCAGCAAAAAGGATGTTTATACAGATGAAGATGCAAGGCCAAGTTGTTCTAGTAGTGAAGATGTTGCAGACAAAAGTCAAGAAATAAGATCTTCAGATTCTGAACATGTAGGCGAAAAAGGGGTGGAGCTAGGATATTGTTCTAAGTCTTCTGAGTCTGACCAAATATTAGTCGACGTAGGTCTCATAGATGATATGAATGTAGCTGGAACAGATTCCAACACAAATGCAGAAACTTGTGCTGAAACTCAAAAGAGCGACGCTGACTTCAGACCGAGGTCTCTCTCCTGCTGACATTGAAAAGAGTGAGTTGAAAAGATTAATTATAGCAAAAGGATCATGTAGACCCAAAGGGCCGTTCCTAAGGGATAAACATCAAGATGGACGATTTTTTCATAAGCTTTCTAATTTAAGAAATCTAAGTCCGATATGGCATTGCCTAGGATGTGGTTATGCTATTCACCATTGACAGATAGTACATATTGTGAACATGCTGGCTTTTTGCCAATCACCCGTCTTCTTCTTGTAATGCTGCTTGGGTTAATGGGGTAAGAGATCAGAGGAACCTGACCCAAAAAATAAAGAACCATGAATGTACAGGGACACATCTTGATGCTTGTTTGTTAATGCAGAGGTGGCGCTTAAATAAATCTTTAGATGAACAAAATGAAAATGAAAAACAAAAAGAAATAAAATTTTGGAGAGAGGTTTTAGAGAGAATAATCAACGTTACATTGGCATTAGCTTCTTGCAACTTGCCTTTCAGGGGACACGGAGAAAGCTATGATAAACCTGGGAGTGGCAATTTTCTTTCTGCCATTCAGTTACTAGCAAGATATGATCCTATCCTTGAACAGCTACTTGCAAAGAAAACAGATCAAGTCAAATATCTTAGTCACCAAATACAAGGTGAAGTGATTAATGTAATTTCTAATAACATTTTAACCGAGATTATTGCAGGCATAAAAGCAGCACCGTTCTTTTCAATCATTATAGATAACACACAGGACATCTCAAAAGTAGACCAAATGAGTATAGTAATTCGATATGTTAAGGTAAATGCTGACCCAGACCGACTGCCTCGTGATTTTGAGATCCGCGAATCATTTCTTGGATTTCAAGAAGTATCAACTCAAAGTGCTGCTGGACTCAGTTTACTTGAAAAAAAACGGTCTGGACTTGAATAAATGTCGCGGTCAAGGGTATGATGGCGCAGCAAACATGAGCGGGACATATTCAGGTGTTCAAGCCAGAATAGCTAAAATAGAATCCAATGCTGTATAAGTACGTTGTGCCTCACATAATCTGAATCTTGCTCTCAATGATTCTGTTCAGGATATTTCTGAAATGAGAAACGTTTATGACACTATTGAAGAGCTTTACAATTTCTTTGGCCGCAGTATAAAACGATGGGCTATGCTGAAAGAATTAGCTTGTGTCTCAGAAGTTATTGGGAAAGTAACACTAAAACGATTATGTCCAACTCGATGGTTATCTCGACGTGACTCACTAGTTGCTTTAAGATTTCGCTATTCAGATGTTGTAAAAGGGCTCTCAAAGATAAATCTTCTTAGTGATAGTCATAATGAACGAGGTGCTGCAGGTGGCCTACTGAAGAAAATAGAAACATTTGAGTTTATATTCCTGGTTGTCGTGCAAACAAAATTGCTAGAAACAATAAGTGCACTTTCTAAGGCATTGCAAAGTCAGGAGATGATGTTAGACAAAGCGATTCATTTGCTGAAGAACTCTGTTGACTCTCTAATGGAAATGAAAGACAGCTACGCACAAGTAAAAGGAGCACCTGAGAAGCTCTCAAATAAATGTGGTGTTGAGCCAAAGTTTCAGTACAAACGCATAAGAAAGGTAAAAAAAAAAAAAAAAAAAATGATGAATTATGTACAGATGAAAGGTTTTCGGATCCAGAGTACCACTTCAAAACGAATGTGTTTTATGGTTGTTTGGACATACTGATCACTCAGCTAAATCAAAGATTTAAGGTCTTAAGACATATTGCTGAAAATTTCAAAATACCGTTTCCCAAGAATTTACATACTGCATCCGATGACGAGCTACATAATGGAGCCAAAATTTAAATAAAATAAAATATACAAGGAAGATATTTCTACAGAATTTCCATCTCAGTTGTTGTCCTTCAGCCAACATTTCAGATCACATCTTGAAACTATTACTAGTTTCTAAATTATATGCTTTATTGATATGTGAAAACAACGCCGTGTGTTCAAGCTTTCATGGAGTCCTAAATGTAATCACTTTATTTCTAACGATCCCTGTTACAGTCGCAAGTGCTGAACGATCATTTTCGAAGCTCAAAATGATCAAAACTTATTTGAGAAGCACGATGGCCCAAGAACGAGTGAGTGGACTGTATCGATTGAAAATAGCATGGCAAGAAACATAAACTTAGAAGAACCAATAAAAACCTTCACCTTGATGAAAGTAAGTAAGGTTGACTTCTAATAATTTGGTAAGTTTTTAGCATTTTCACACGTACACACACACACACACACACACACACACACACACACACACACACATATATATATATATATATATATATATATATATATATATATATATATATATATATATATATATATATATATAGATATATATATATATATATATATATATATATATATATATATATATATATATATATATATATATATATATATATATATATATATATATATATATATATATATATATATATATATATATATATATATATATATATATATATATATATATATATATATATATATATACAATATAGGTGCATATATACAGGTATATATAAACACCCATAAATCACATAAATATAAATGTGTGAGTTTTGCTTTATTTATGAGCATTAGTTACTGGTAAATCAAGTAATGGCAATTAATTTTGTTTTTCGTGATAGGGGCCCACCCAAATAATTTGCACCAGGGCCCATTATAACCTAGTTCCGCCAATGCCTTTCGCCTCTCATGACTGAACGTTTTTACAGGTTGGTGAAATGCACTTCCATCCTTATGACATTATGCGGGAAATGTCCTTTTCTGATGGAAAAGACTGGGAAAAAAACTACTGTGCAAATGCAGCGGCCACATTTACCGAAAAATGCAGTACCTTTTTTCCTTCCTAACTGTCCTAGTGACCTGTCTTCGACTGTGAACCGAAGGGAGTCACCTGAATCTAAAAGGCAGCGAATAGGGTAAAAGGTGGCTCTCGAGAAAAGTATCTTAGAAGCTCAAGGTTATGAGAAAAACATTAGTTTTAAGACTTGCAGGTACTCTCAAGAAAACCTAAACTTGATAAGTACTGGAAGATTATTCACGACGAGCAGTCTGTCAATTAATAACCCATATTTCGTTATCGCCTTATCCTCAAATGGTAATTTCGGTAAGAGCGAATAATGATCCATTCAGTCATGCACTGACGGTGTCCCTGTGCAAAAGTTAATTGATTATGTTATACCTTCGTATCTGCAGGACACAAGTACTTTGGAAATAATTTTGAATGAAATACAGCAACTGAACACACAAAGTTACTGTAAGCCCAGCTAACATAATAACCTTTGTTTTGTCATTGTTATTGCTTATAAAAGATCAGTCAATCGAGTACTTACTGCCCTTGAAATTTGTTTGTGACCAGTTGCACTTAGTGACCCTCAATAACGTTAGGTATTACACAGATCTTTTAATTTCTTCTTCATTGCTATATAGATCACTTAGCGATGGAAAATGGCTTATTCTACTCAGGATTTCAACGGTTAAACGCATTTCATATAAAAAAAAAACTTCAGTCCAGAAATTGAATAACAAGACACTGTCTTTCTTGTATGTATGTATCAGTAAATGATTAAACTTCGTTATATATAAAATATATTAATTTTAGGAACATTTAGGTAAAAATATCCTAAAACATATGTTCGTTATCCCAGGTTTTGCCAGAGCTGAGATGTCGGTAAGCATAGGCGTAGGCCTGCTGAGACGCCCATGGTCAGAGGGTGAACCGCCCTTTGCTCTCGGCGGCCACGAAGAAAGAGAATTGGTTTCGATGTTTCCGAGTCCTTCGGGGTCAAGCCTGATCTTTTTTCCACCTCATTCTTTTCATTTATCGGATAACTGATAAGAGTATTCTCATAGCATTTTGTTATTCATGCTTAAAGCAAAATATTGAAACAAGTTTTTTTGTTGGCTAACATTTACGTTTGTCATAAGATATATAGTAAAAACAACGATGAATCTACCAAGTAATATTTATATGTATTTTTCTCTTAGTGTGTAGAGGAACTAGATATTTGCTTCAATTGGTAAAAAATTTGGTTCAATTTGAAGTTTTCCTTTCGCACCTAATTGAATGTCAAATTTTTTAAAGTCATGGAGTTTTAACACAATTCGCCGTTATATATTTAATTTCAAGTCCATGACTTATTAAGACATCAGTTTTCAGGATATCTTATTTTCGAAACCATTGAAATCCGTTACATTTTTTCATTGCAAAATAAGAATATGCAAGGTTGACTGTTTACCTTGAGCCAAAAACGCAAAACAGAATAAAAAGAACCCGAAAAATTTGACTTCGATATTCCTTCCAAGATCATCAGTCACGCGGGAGGTTTAAAATTGTCTGGCGCGATGGAAGCTTTATCAAGCTTGTTCAGTTTTTACCCTTTGCCTTACATCCGTTCGGGCGTCGTCTCTTCCATCTTGTCTAACCAACCTCTCTAAATATTACTCCCATGAGCTTGCTCTTTACCTTACTCCAAACTTATGCATAATCCGTAGAACGGTTTCTTACCATTTCCCCTTTCCCTGGTGTATTGGCTGAAGTTTATGCAATTTCCTTTTGAAACCATGTATTCTCAGTAATCATGCCTTTCAAAGTACATTTCTATAAGATTCTCTCCATTCACATTTACGCCAAAAGGTTCAGACTCGTCCACAACGCCATATGGGAAAAGACCTCATTTCACTATTCTGAGAATCGAAAGGTTTTCATTCAAAACGCGTCATTTTTCAGTCTACTAAGTGTGCCATTCTCTTAGCTGACATGGCAAGAGAAGCAAGATTAGTGAAACTCAAATATCTTCGGAGATTCCGAGCATAAAGCACGTGTTTTATGTGTATCTAATAGAGCTGAATAATTAACGTCTAGAGAAAGCTGGCTACTGTAATACTGATGCCTTAACCAATTACGAAATATTTTGGCACACGATCGTTACTTTCTTGTAAAACACACACACACACACACACACACACACACACACACACACACACACACACACACACACATATATATATATATATATATATATATATATATATATATATATATATATATATATATATATATATATATATATATATATATCTTTTAATCAAAATATATCCCTTAGACTAGAAATTGTCACTGGATATATAATACGATTGAAGAAAATCTGTGATCGACAGTCCAATTTTCACATCAGGGTTTCTGAGAAGAGCTTAAATTCGTGGTTTATGCTACCAAGAATATCCGAGTGTGGAACGTTGGCTCTTGCCAAAGAGCCAGGCTTTCGAGTCATAGGATTTTCCCTTTTTGTTGGCCAAGTCAATAACGCGGACTGGAGTGTTGCGTCACCGCCTTTCGAAGAGTGAATTTCTTCAACCTGGTGCTGTATCGTTTGAACATGCAATGATGAATCAAAGGGACAATAAAGTCACTTCATTTTCAGGGGATCCTTAGTCTGACTACCGATTGCCAATCTACCCAAATACCGAGTCACTCGTCTTATGTTAGTAAATAGTTCTTTCCTTCCGGATATAGTTGTTATGTTTTCGTGCTTGTAATATGCAGCTAGATAAAACTGACTTTGCATTCGCATACTTAACCATATATACATAAACACACACACACTCAATTATAAAATAAATAAATATATATACATATATATATATATATATATATATATATATATATATATATATATATATATATATATATATATATATATATATATATATTATATATATATATATATATATATATATATATA
This sequence comes from Macrobrachium rosenbergii, assembly GCA_039081455.1. Classification (NCBI taxonomy): domain Eukaryota; kingdom Metazoa; phylum Arthropoda; class Malacostraca; order Decapoda; family Palaemonidae; genus Macrobrachium; species Macrobrachium rosenbergii. The sequence goes on along the minus strand of JANJGK010002002.1, from coordinate 57,816 downwards.
TATATATATATATATATATATATATATATATATATATATATATATATATATATATATATATATATATATATGTGTGTGTGTGTGTGTGTGTGTGTGTGTGTGTGTGTGTGTTTGTGTGTGTGTGTATGTATGTATGTATGTATGTATGTATGTATGTATGTGTGTGTGAAATATATGTGTAAGTGCAGAACTTATCAGGTAGAAGTTCCACCAGATTAAAATTGACAAATAACAGTGGATTCTTCCCCTCCGCAGTCGTCTAAGTTCTCATAGATCGTTCTAATGAAACTTGGTGATGAATGACTCGCGACGACGTCGTCTCCCGGATTAGGAGGGAACGTTCAGAGAAAAATGGTCAGGCTCAAAGCTTCCATGAAGCAACTCTGCCCTCCCCTCACCAACTGTTCGACTGCTTTGGTAGTTGCCAAATGTCCATTTCCTATCCCAGGTAAAGCTTCTTCCGGTTCAGGTGAAGGGAAGCCAATTACTCTACCCTATCACACTCGAGCAAACTGCAAAGAGAAAAAAAAAAGAATAAATAAACAAAATTAAAACATACATCAGACATTCATAACAAAAACACAAATTAACACAATAAAAAAACACAACAACAACAAAAACGAAACAACCAATTCAGACAAATCATCTTTCATCATACAAACCCAAACTTAGCCTACCAACCTTACTACATAGATTGAGAATAAAATCGGATATATTTAAATCACGTTTAACTAAAAGAATGAGAGGAAATTGCCATCAAGGTTCATCAATTTTTCTTTCCTTCTGTTAAGTATGAATTCTTAAAGCCTTTGTTTTTGTTCATTCTAGATGTTATAAGTATATTCTAATCTTGTCTCTGTTACTGGTCTTTTAAAAGTGTTTCTACATTGCTTGAACTGCCATCTCTCTTAATCGCTTCGAAAAGCGTTAGATTCTAGGTAACAACTGGAACACTCACGCCTATGAAAATTTGACGAACCTAGACAATGAAATAATATCTGTTTGGGAGCAAAAGACACTTTGATTTAGAAATTGTCCAGTAAGTCTTTTTTTTCCAAGCAGCATGCGACAAATGTATCTGAGAGAGGTCTTTCAGCTCTTCAAGTGAGGTTAATCCAACTTTCTTGGTGTCTTGGATAATGACTATTTTGGCAAAAATTTTCTTCTTAACGAGTGCATGGGTTTGTAACAAAAGAATTATCATTTGAACGTGTTCAGAAGTAATGAGACAACGTGAAGCTTATATTTTTTAAACTTTCCTCACTTGCAGATAATGGCTGAATGGGAAAATTGCCCATCTAATATATTTTCCGGAATCTTTATCTGTTGGGATGGGATGTCTTTTTTTTTTAAGAAAACTATTTTTTTTTTACAAATAATATGGAAGTTGAAAAAAATTATATTGTGAAATTTACGTAATACAACAATAATTTCTCTTTTGGTTTCATAATTGTTCCTTGCGTTTAATTCATTTTACAACATAACTCAAAACTTACCGGAACAGTAGGCAACATCTTAAGGTGTTGACTGCTCTCATACGCATGAAAATATACGCAAGACTACTAAGTAACAAATATAGAATGTCGATTTTATCACCGATGTGGAATTGGCAATTGATTATCAATTCCCCGGGCCTTTCATTTTCTGTTATAGAATCAATGGTGTCAACCATAGCTACACGTATTCACTTTCTATTACGCAGTGTTAATTTATGGAAACCTATCAAGGGTATCGCGCCTCCTAAAACCTCACTTGTCGAGAGAGAGAGAGAAAAAAAAACAGTATTTACTTTGCATTTCGTTTAATGTGAAATAAGTAAATAAAGCCTAGCTTGCAGATAGCTATTATTCTCAACGTTAGTTTATGGGAGTAAGAAAAAATGGCGTGAGTAATATGTGAAGTCGCTGATGTTTGAAATTTAACAATACACGTTTGTTAATGGCAATGAAATGAAACTTCAATGACGGATGAAAGAACTTCAATTGTGTGTGTTATGCGATATCAGGTCAAAAAGATAAATATACGCCAATACCATGAGGCAAGGAAATGGATAGGATAGCTGAAAAGGCAGAGAGCAGATGAATATCTATTTGAAAGTTGTCAGAGGGAACGGGGCCGTATAATGTTTATAAGATCGTTTGGATTCGCGGATAGAATGTAACTGAGTATAATGAGTGACATGATGCCTAATTGACACATCATGTTAAGGAAGAGAGGCAGATCTCAAACAATAACGTTTAGATGGCTTGGAAGGATGGAGCAGAGAATCCTTACTCCTGAATGAATGAAGGAACTTGCCATAAGTCGTGAAGTATAGGTAATGATTACGGGACTGAAGCAATGCCCGCTTTCCAGTCGTGTTGTGTACGAAACAGTGCATAGGGTGTGTGTGTGTGTGTGTGTTGTTTTTGTCGTCCCCCACTTGAGGTAAGCAAAGACGCGCACACAAACAAACACACACGTAATATATATATATATATATATATATATATATATATATATATATATATATATATATATATATATATATATATATATATATATATATATATATATATATATATATATATATATATATATATATATATATATATATATATATATATATATATATATATATATAGTATACACACACGTGTGTGTGTCTCTGTCTGTGCCTGCCTGTGCGTGTGCATTTCTTCTTGTCTTTGCTTACCTCTATAACTTTAATTCTTTTCCCGTAACAATAGATACCTCCTGAGCAAAGGTAATACAACAGCCTGCTGAATTGTGGCTATCCCTGGGTGCATAAACCTTTCAAAGTATTAGCCCCTTAGTACGCCTACACACAGATTCATAAGGAGCACATTCAGCATCCCTACACACAGCAATCGATTTACTCCTATCTTGCACATAATCTCACTTTTCCAACATATTAACACCCTTCCTTTCTAATACCTCGCTAACATATTCTTGCGCATCATCTCCACATGACCAAACCTTCTCAAAACTTAATACTCAATATTTACACTATGCTGATATTTTATCTTTTCCATGTATGTCCTAATTTCTCAACCTTTCAGTTTCTCTAATACCATGATAGTCTGCAAACAGTTGACATCAGAGGCATGGATCTCCCGCTGTTCATAGTTTGGAAAGGTCAAATAAAAGTTTTCCTCTTTGCAAGAGCAGAGACGTGTTTCGTTCAAGGGAATGGGAGTTGTGGGTGGCTTGTGGATGCTGAAACAGTGACAATTCCACTAAAACAGCCCCTTCCTTTGAATATCCATAGAAACAGGAGAGAGCAGGAGGAATTACCGTGCAATAAAGCTTCAGTGTTCCAGAAATACTGGATATCACAAAACACAAACTACCGTTGGGTTGGTATGAGAAGGATACACGAGATGGAAATTTTGATTACCTTTAGTTGAAGATGATGAATCGTTTGAGGTTCAGTATCGTGAACTTCTCGGTGCAGTAATACTTGGCACATATCTTTTTTTCAATTGATACAGCTATTTTTTTTATTGCACTTAATGAAGTACTTGGATGTTTTGCAAAAGAATTAATTTTTTTTTAGTATAAACTTTAAAACTTCAGAATCTTTCCATTTACTGCAAGAGAAAAAGGAAATGTTTCTTTCTCTAGTGAACATCTGTTATGCATACATTTCTCTCTGCGAAGCCTTCATCGTGGAAAAATGCAGTCTTTGCATTGTTTTCAGCAAGAGAGCTAATGCGGTGCTCTGTCCTGAAGTGGAAGAAACGTTCGATGTTCAGTCACGAGTATTCACAAAGATATGAACCCATCTTTGTTATTTTCCTTCAACTGACCTTTCTCTCCGTTCTATTTAAAAATATCTCACTGACATTTCACTCCCAAGTTTTGTATGTTGGCATCTTGAATCATTTTGAACCAAGACTTGTCAATGATTTTTGTATCTACTGACGTGTGTATCTAACAGGATTTCTCTCTGAGACAACTAAAGGCACGACATTTACTTGTGCATGGTTATAGGCCAATACAGGTTGTAAATATATTTACTAGTAATTAAAAAAGTACACATTGCTGAAAGACACAAACTGGCTGAAATATTTTTTCCTTCTTATAAAATGGCAGCTCATTCAGTATTTTTCCGAATAACTCGAAAGCAGCAGGTGGTGCCCAAGCTGTTGAACCAAATAAATTTAGCATAAAAAAATAGAACATTATTCTTACGAAAAAAATGTATTATGGGATCTTCGATAAAACATTCATCTTGAATTATATAACAGTACGGTTATTGTTTCTCAATCAAGTAGAAAACAACCTCAGTTCCAATAAAATACTCTCGCCAAGAATTATAAGGGACATGTTTTATGTTAAACTTCGATGTTCCTTACATGGAATATAACTTCCTGTTCTTTACGTCTAATGCTCACTCCTGTCTTGCACCCTTCATTTTCTGCTCCACGTTCATGGTGCAAAGAGATTTATAAGCACTCTTCTTTAAGTTAAGTTTTGTTTATTTATGCTATAGCGGAGAGCAAGAATATCGCTAGAATTACTATTGCAAGCTACCACTTTATATTTAAATTTTACATAATGTAATATGTTTGTATTCTGGTGTTTATACACTTTTTGTTTTCAGAATAATGCTAAATCAACCCGCAAGATACGAGGCACGAATATTACGACTAATAATTCGTGACACAGATTTTCTGACCCCTCTGTTACTAAATGGGACTGATGCATTGCCTGTCAGGAATTTACAAATGCTCTGTTCATTAATGCAAAAGAGACTAGGCAGAGACCCTCGGAGAAGTCTCCAATGCATTCGAGGGACTTTCTGTTTTTCCGACATCTGTTCCCTTTTCCCGACATGATGATGGATGCCCAAGATGTTGCTTCACTCATATTCCATTCAGAGGAATTTCCCAAGAGTTTTCAAGCAAGGTCTGATGAATAACTTGAAATTGTTAATGATTTATGTTGCATCACCCGCTCTCTGATTTCTAGAACGGTAGCATATGATTTTAAGAAACTCTGCTTTGTTTTACGATGGGAATATATGAAGTAATGGTGATATATTAAGTTAACAAAAATATTCCTTAATTTGATTTCTAGCAGAGGGGCTGCGATATGACGAGATTTAATCAAAGATCGTCTCTGGGGAGGTGGCTCAAAAAGCCAACAGCCGTGAACGATTCCATGTAATATTCTGGATAGGAATTTAATAATAAAAGGAGAAATTTCATTTTTCTAGTTAGCGAAGCCAAGCAGAGGCGAAAAGCACAAGTTTATGATTATGAACACGAACTCCAGTGATCACTGAAGACCAGTCAGTTTATTTAGGATGGACGTCATCGAATTTGATTAGAGGTGAAAATTGCATTGAAGCCATTTAGGCTGTTTCCAGAAGGCTCTGACGATTGCTCCGATTGGATTAGTTTTCTCGGTATCTCCGCCGTTGAGGTGCAAGTGCCAACATTTTGAATTTAAGTGTAGTCCTTTGTGTGCGTTTGAATGCCAGTGCTCAAAATTAACCTTTTGTAACACATCACCAAAGAAGTTTTGATAAGTTTTTTTTACGTCATTGGTAAACACTGCTGCTAGTTTTCAGTTTTGAAGATTGAAATTCTCAAGCATTGTAGCAAACATCGTGTTTATATAACTTATTATGATTGAGAGAAATGATTTCATTGCTATTCATCATAAAAATGGATAATTTCTACAACAAATGCGTCAATAACGGGGGTAAGAGGCCTGTGAATTTTGTACTCTATAGACAGTTTTCACGAACTCATCTAAGACTGGAAAATTATCAGTGTTCTGTTTAAGTCTTAAAAAGAAATTCAACAAAAATTATAGAAATGCTTTTACTAAAATGCACAAAAAAAGTAAAAAAATAATTTTTGGAGACACACTAGGATTTTCTTACAATTAACCATGTCTACAAAAATAAAAGCATGACCCGCAAACATGGAAGGAATTGCCACAAGAAAAGAAATGGATTTATTTATTTCTTGTAGCATTTCCTTCCATGTTTCGGGCCCACGCTTTTATTTTTGTAGACATGATTAATTGTAAAAAAATCTTGGCGTGCCTCAAAAATTATTTTTAACTTTTTTGTGCAATTTAGTAAAAGCACGTCTTTAGTTTCTTTTTCTTTATTATATGAGGGGACAGTTAGGGGATGGGGTAGTGGGAGGGGTGGGGGAAGGGGGGAGGGGAAGTGGAGGGGGATGGAAGAGGGAAGGGGAGGGGAGGACACAGCTAAATTAACATTTCATCGTGTGCCCTGGAAGGGTGCGAGGGAGGGGAATGGGAGGGGAAGGGAGAGAGGTAAGGGGGAAGATAGGGGATGGGAGGGAGAAGGGGTAGGGGAGAGGGAAGGGGAGGGGAGGGGAGGTTGAAGGGGAGTTAATGTGGAAGTGGAGGGTGATGGAAGGTAATAATGAGAAAAAACCTTGCTTTCTCCTTTCTCATTTTTACTCATTTTATAATTTAAAGTACAACATGTTCTTCATGTTCGGCTTCTCTGAAGATGATTATGGACTCAGAGAAATTTGTAACATTGTTTTTCGTGATGAAAATAGATATGGGAATATTTGTCGTTGTCGTAATTGTCCAGTGCGCTTTATTTTCAGAGTCGTGTAAGGCAATCCTGTGGAATTGCTATTCTGGCCACCAACATGAAATTAAGTACTAATAACATATCTTATATAGCAATCATGAGTAGTTTTTAATTTTTTTGAGACGAATAAGAGTACTGCTGCCATTAATTAAAAATGGCGACTTTATTGTCATTTGTAGAAACTGAAGTCTATCAAAATATTTCGGCTTTTTAGGTTAAAAACTTTTGGTTTTACATTTCGGTGAACTTTCGCCATTTTGAGATAACTCGAGAAAACTAGCTTTTGGCAATCATCTTCCAAGAAAAAGCTGAATTACGTCTCGGTGGTCACTGTATAACTAATATATTTGTTAGCTTGTGGTGTAACTGACAGTTAAGTGCACAAATTAAACTTCAGGTCTCAAGCAGTACTGAAAGGCTTTTCATCCGAGTTGTAATCATAAATCTTTACCAAAACCACTCCGGAAGTCAGCGCCATCACATGTGCCCACTTGCTTTAATATATATCGTGGGAAAAACTTATTCTAAGTGTCATCAATAGCCACGTGCAAACGTTCCTATAGCAAAACAGATCAAAGTAACCAGGAAGACGTACGTTGAAATCCTCCTTCAGGGCTGAAGTTTAATCCTGCCATTCAGTTGTCGGTTATAGCATTGATATATTTTACATGAAAAAGTAATTAAATGTATCATATCTCATGTTGATGGACAGAGTGTTTCTTTAAGTTAATTTTTTACTTTCTTTTCGTGCAATATGCCTCGAGGTCCTATACACTCAAATTTAATTTATATTTCTATTTTTTGTCTTCTGTTGAGGATGGTATAAAATTTGGAAGATTTCAACTTGTCATGATTGCTTTTACGCTACAAAAATAAAACAGCCTGATGTACGATAAGGAGTGCAATGAGAGATTTCATCAGTACAACAAGAACATCTGGCAAAGTCATTCTTTTGCTCTTAAAACTCGATCTACCTGAATTCTGGTTAAATTTGGATTTACAGCGCTCAGCAGCTGATGATTTCCGTATTTGCGTTTCTATTTTCTCCAGCTGAAATAATAACTGTTATGCCAGGTGTAATCAAAAGAGCAAAGTCAGATTATCAGAAAATTACAATGTCAATTTTACTGGACGTTCTTATTGCAGAGATGTAATCCCCCAATATGCACTTTATAGTTATATCAGACTACTTCATTTTTCTAGACTATAAAAATTAGGGTAAGAGTAATTCTTCCAGTTTTTATACTTTGATCAGCAAAAAGCATAGAAAGAAACATTCGTTTTGAGACTATAGGACCTTGAGGCACACTGCTTGAAAAAGAAGCGCTAGATGAACTCAAAGTGAAAATATCTGTACCCAGTTTTTGGTCCAGGAGAGGAAATTAAACGACTGCACAGAAGTTTCTCTCTTCTCTTTTATGCTTTGTATCCTCTTACCGATCCCTGCAGTGACAAAACAAATTTAACACTTTCTATTTACCTTCCGTTCAGAGACAGTCTACACTGCAGTAAAAAATGAAAAAGGAATTTTTAGCTGAATTCTTCCTTGGAAGGCAAAGCAGAACATGAAAACATCCCGCATTATAATAATAATAATAATAATAATAATAATAATAATAATAATAATAATAATAATAATAATAATAATAATAATAATAATAATAATATTAGAACCTGATAACTGGCCTAAACACTTTGAGACCCTGAAACGCTAACACGGTGAGGGTGAATTCACAACCGTATAATGCTTTAGTAATAATGGTTAATGACTTTGCTGATAATATCTGGTATGATAAATAGCGCCAAAGCATCACACTCATCTCTAACAACGGCAGTCGTCATAGCGATAATAGTTTTAGCCAATAAAAAAATAAAAATAAAAATAATAATAATAATAATAATAATAATAATAATAATAATAATAATAATAATAATAATAATAATAAAATAACAAGAAAACGAGACGTAAGGGGAAGAAGCAAGAGAAGAAAACTTTACAGACAAAGGAAGTCAAGTCATTTATGTGAAGAAAGGAAGAAGAGAGAATTATTTGAAGAGGGAATAAAAATGGTCACAACAATACTGGAAAGCGGGTGTCGCAAACATTTCTTGTGGGCATACACCATTTGGAATTGTGAATATTTATTAACTTTTAAAGTTCTAGGTGAGATGAGGCTCTAGGGAGAAAACCTACTTCCGGTAGATTGTTTTAAAAAGAGGTTCCAGGGCATAGCCTGCAAAAACCGACTCTCGCACACTGTGCCGCGTTTCTCGGAGAAGTTTTTGTCACGGTAAGAGTGAATTCATAACTGCATGATGCTATAGTCATAAAGAATTTGCTAATGATATGATACGATAAATATCGCCAAAACATCGTAATCATCCCTAACAACGGCAATCATCATAACAATAGCAGATTTTGCCATTAACTATTGTCCCCAAGAAAATTCCAGAATAAAAAAAATTGAGAAAGCACTTGCTGCTAAACAGTTTTATTATTTATCCCAAAATGGAGTGACTGTGTAAAATCCTCCATAGCATTACAGTCGCTTCAAAACATGATGCTCATTTTATCGACATTCTGCACATGCGCTACGGAAGTCTTGCAAGCATTCTTAGCCTTTCCAAAATTTTCGAACTTTTCTATATGTACTTATGTCTCATATTCTTCTCCTTTTCTTCAATACTTCCAAATATTTCCATATGACCAAGCGATCAAAACTCCCCATGGACCATCCGCCTCTCTTTATGTTACTCAGCTCTTACCAAATTTACTGTGACGGGACATCACTTCAAAAGGTTTGTCACATTTGTTTTCTTGAAATTTCCACGTAGAAAATCAATAACTGGGCTGCCACTGGGCCTCACCAATCAAAGGAAGAGGGATCAAAGAGCAAGACCCTTGGACGACAAATTACTTTAGGTTCCTTGGGTTTTAATTACCACGCACCTTATACTTACTTAAATCAGTTGCCTAAACTTCCTCTTTGTAATCTTTATAATTGTTATACAGTTATACAAATATTGTTCAACTTATCCACCATTAATATTCATACAGCCTTTACAGTAATCAAGAAAACTTCATAATTCTTGAAAATATATTTTCTAGGCATCTACATCATTCACACAGTACATACTATCCTCTATGTCAGTTTTACTCTATTCAAAAGTAGAAAAATCAAATGGGGAGTAATAACAGTGCAAGGCCTGTCTGTGATCAAAGAATAGCAAAACTAAATGTGAGCTTGCAAATACTACTACAAAAGACCCTAAAATAAATTTTCACCAAATTTCAGTGTTCAGTGACCTTTCAAATGCTATTGTATTCTCATAACACATAAAGCAGAACCTTTACCTAACATCCTGAAAATGAACTATATCGTTGCTGTTTTCTTTATTTCTGAGATTTTGTTATATTGTTTCATGTGGATCATGAATATGCATAGTAAAAAAGTCATTTCTCATAACTTCTGGGTGAAGGGGTTTAGTGTCTTACTCTTGATAATAGTAATCGAAAACTTGATGGAATAAGAGAAGTCTAAAAAGAAGAAGAAGAAAAAAAAGAATATTTAGTCTGGCTTGAAATTTTATTTGATACTAACTTTTCTCACAGGTAGCGATGAGAAAACTAAAGGAGCAAGCAGATGGTCTGCAGAAGCTTGTTGAGGGACAAGAGAAGGCTTGTACAGGAAGAGCAGGATGATAAGAAATGCTTCCGTGCCGACAGATGAGACCAGAAAAAGGCAGAGTCGCAGGAAAGGGGTTGAAATCGTTGCTAAAAGAAGACGCCGAATGTACAGGTATGTGCTTTCACAGGAAAATTATGGAACTAAATGGAAAATGGATTATAAGACTGTGGACATAATATTCAATAGCACAAGAATAAATGTGATCCCGCGGTACAGTTTAGTAAGCAACTTCTCCAAGGAAATGCAGCTACCGAACAGGTGAAACTAGTTAACGCTACCTGAGAATACATTAGATGACACAGGATGCTGGCGTTATGCTAGGATACTGCAAAGATTTTATTGACAGCAATTTATTTTCTTTTTATAAAACAGTATAGTCTACGCTAGTCTACACACATACTCACACACACACACACACACACACACACACACACACACACACACACACATATATATATATATATATATATATGTGTGTGTGTGTATAGGCTATATATATATATATATATATATATATATATATATATATATATATATATATATATATATATATATAGCATCGAGTTAGGGGAGAAGGAGAATTCCTTGTACTTCCTTTCAATGTACTTTATTATGCTGACGTTTCAGGACCATGTGTCCCATTTTCAAAGCTATAAATGAAAAAGGCAACATAATTAAAAATAGACTCAGATTTTAAAACGAGAAAAAGAAATTTTACATAAAAGTTTAAAAAGAAACATAACAGAAAGGAACAATGAATACCAAATAGTGCTGAAGGCAAAAGCTGAGTGACATTCAGCACTATTTGGTATTCATTGTTCCTTTCTGTTATGTTTCTTTTTAAACTTTTATGTAAAATTTCTTTTTTCTCGTTTTAAAACCTGAGTCTATATTTAATTCTGTTGTCTTTTTAATTTATAGCTTTGAAAATGGGACACCTGGTCCTGAAACGTCAGCATAATAAAGTACATTGAAAGGAAATACAAGGAATTCTCCTTCTCCCCTAACTCGATGCTGTTCATCAGGTTTAAAGCAACCGCCTTCGACTTTGATATATAAATATATATATATATATATATATATATATATATATATATATATATATATATATATATATATATATATATATATATATATATATATATATATATATATATATATATATATATATATATATATATATATATATATATATATGTGTGTGTGTGTGTGTGTGTGTTTGTGTATCCTGATAATATCTTATACGTATTTGGAATTCAATTATCTATAAATGTATCTACCTTAGAGAGACATAGAACCTTTGCCTTCTTACGTTGATACATAGATGACAGTGAATTTATCCAATCAGCCACCAAGAGAGATAAAGGAAGACTTCAACTCTCCAACACATATTTTCATCGAATTCTGATTTTATTCTTAGAATGAAAGATCAAACCATCTCCCTCCCGACGGCTGAGTACCATAAATGAATATGATTTTTTTACACAACAGTTAAACTTTCAAATATTAAGCCACACACACACATTAGCATCTAATTCACTGTAGATATCTATGACCTAAGTATCTTAACAGGGAAAGTAATACAAGTAATGCATAAAAGTAACCCATAAAAAGTAATACATGAAAGAGGCCTGAAGAAGTAGCAGCAAAGCTGTAAGAAAAGAATACGGATTTCCTGTCTGTTACAGAGTGGCTCACGTCTGCATTTGAGTCGGGGTTGACTGGCTGTGAGCAAGAGTTGCCTCTTGGACAGGTGAAAGACTACGAAAATGCTGGTCACAGTGGAAATCTGAAAGTCAGATGGAGCAAGGTTAATGTTTTGAAGGCAAAATTAAACCATAAAGATGGAACAATGGACGTTAATACTGACGAAAGAACCAAAATGGGTACAGAAAATGGGAAGCAATGAAAGTGACGAAGTCAGTACAAACAACTTAAAACTATAGTGAAATACTCGTTATAAATGTGATTTGGAACAGCTAAATGCAAAAAAAAAAAAGTAAGGATGTATTGTTTGTTAATTACATTGTGGAATGAGGAGGAGTGCAATGGAAAAATTAAGTTAATGCAAATTACCGAGAAAAGGCAACAATGCTGAAAAGGTCGATCAGAATACTTTAGAGATATTTTGGTTGTAAGGAAAGAATGGAAGAGGGCAACTTTGTGAAAAGAAAGAATAATTGGGCGTTGTTGGGATGAAGAATTGGCGAATCATTTGAGGGAAAAATAGTGTTAATTGGACCAATGTGTTTAGACAGATTCGTTGCATTGCTGATGAACCTTTTGAACGACAAATGATATTTATATTCACAAAAGGTGGTGTAAAACTAGATTTTTCAAGGGTATTGGCATACCGGACAAGTTTTTATAACTGCATAACTATTCCCGATAATTGAACATAGTAAGTACGTCACTACATAAAATTCCATGGATTTAGTAGTGAAGAAAAAGAAATAAACAATTTTCAGAGTTAATTAATGATCAGACGATCACGTTAATGGACTGACTCCACGATTCACAGTCGTTGAATTG
>JANJGK010002002.1:0-35000 GCA_039081455.1 Macrobrachium rosenbergii | reverse complement strand
ATCAAACGTATGAAAGAACTTGTACGTATCATGATACATTTGAATACGTTATGATGTTTCAATTCATATGTCCTGATATCAAGATTGTTTACATGAACAGTAGAAATTCATCATAGCGATAGAGTACTTCTATTAATAGGCTAACGAGACCACTATGTTAACATACTCAGCTCTCTTAGAGCTGGACTGAAGGGTTTGTCCTTGATGACTAAACCAGATCTCATGTAATTTATTGTAACTCCTTAAAGATAAATAATTAGGAAATATTGAAAAAAAATCAATGATTGATTCCTTTCCTCTCTCTACTTGAATTGTTGACTGAAAATTTTATAATCACTAATTATACGATTGACTACGTGTTATTCTGTAGTCTCGGCATTCAGGAACTGAGTTTTCTGCATTATTTATTACGTATCCATAGGTCAGACGAGTGTCTTTATATTCTTTACGGCAGATATGTGCACCAGAGAGAGAGAGAGAGAGAGAGAGAGAGAGAGAGAGAGAGAGAGAGAGAGAGAGAGAGAGAGAGAGAGAGAACATCATACTTGAGGAAAAGTAAGAGAGAAAATTATTTGGTTTTGTTCTAGTGCTCAAATTTTTCTGGAATTAAGGTCAGAAACTCAGCACAAAAAGAAAACAAGTAAAAAATGCGCAGAAGTTTCTTCGGCGCCATCGAGTTTTCTGTACATCGTATACTCAAAGCCACCGAAAATAGATCTATCTTTTGGTTGTCTCGGTATAATGTCGTATGACCCGCGACCCATGAAACTTTAACCAAACGCACCATTATGATTAACTTTAACCTTAAGTAAAATAAAAACTACTAAGGCCAGAGGGCTGCAATTGGTATGTTTGATGATTGGAGGGTGGATGATCAACATACCAATTTGCATCCCTCTAACCTCAGTGGCATTTTAAGATTTGAGGGCGGACAGTAAAAGTGCTGACGGACAGACAAAGCCGGCACAATATTTTTTTTTTTTTTTTTTTTTTTTTTTAGAAAACTAAAAAGTATGAGATTTTCAAATGGATGAAAGCTGACAAAGACTCAGAGGGCATGAATTTCGTGAATAAAGTCCTTCCATGAAGATAATTCCAGTTGTCAACTACAAATAGGGTTACAAAAAGACTTACCATTATATAATGATGAAGATTTTTTGGAATTTGTCTCGGATATTTTACCTTTAAAGAAATAGACATTAGAACCATCAGTCGATCAAAATTTCGAGTAAAGATGACCAAAATTCTAAACATTCTGTAGAAGATAAAACAATCTTAAGAAAAATAAGATTAAAATATTGATTATGCTGACACTTCAGTTTAAAAGGAGTATTGTCTATTTAAAAACAGTGATCTTTATCATGGTTGCTTACTAAATTGATGTATTTTTTACTTCATTTTACATTGCTAAATATTAACTTCCTTTTGCATATCTGTACCTTTTTCTGTCTGAAAAGAATTTGAGAACCGCCAGTGTAGTAACAACAAAGCTTTAGATTCATAAATATCCATACAATACAAAAAACTGTGAGATGCGTCATAGCAACAGCTGGTAAATTATATAAGAATTATATAATAATACTCGTCATTTACAATGAGTCAACTCAGACAGCAGCTTTCATAATGAAAGAGGTGAGACTCAGACCAGAAGCCCTGCAGAGCACAGGCGAACTTGTCTGTTACTTCAGTTGTTAACGAGACCCGTCAAAGCTCCTCTGGGATAACCTCGACGGCCATTAAAAGCCTCTTGGATGGTGCAGTCTGGCATTCAGCCATTCCTTTCATGGCTACGACAGACGTCCGCCATTCCAAGAAATTATTTACGTAGAGAACTATTGAAACCGATGAAACCAGACGCCAATTTATATCTATAAACCATTAGCGAACATCTAATGACAAAATATTATCATTGTATTATATAAAAGAAAGATTACCATTCAATTAGATAAATCAATATTCAGTTCCATCACAGGTTATTACCCAACAGCTTATCTGTTATCCATGGATGAAATCAAATCATGAAGCAAAAATTTTACACTACCGAAAATTGAAAGACTATGTTCCCTTAATTTTGACTATAGTTTCCCTAAATATGACTGAAGATGCAAGTTTGAATTTCGTGGAATATAATTACAAAATTATAATTACGATTTCTTTGTCTATAATTTCCAACAAGCATTGAAGCTTAATAAAAATACTTAATTAAAAATACACGAAGATTTTAATAGCATTTTTTATTTAAAATGATCGAGGGAACTATAACAACAGGTGAATCATGATCGATTTATCATTCAAAACTGGGGTATTAGTATTCTACTTCGATTTACGAGGTTATGAGAAGAGCTCTCTAGTCGAAACTAATTCATGAAAGGGATGTCAGCATTAAAACTGAATAAGCTGGTATGGCCGCCATTTCATCGCCAATGCCCAAAGCCTATACCTTCCCTTGGGACAGCAGCTCAGAGAATTTCGAGGGAAACACGAGGCCGCGTATCTAAGCCTGTTTTTACCTCGAAAAGATTTAAACGAATCTCCATCAATCGGGTTGTACTGATGAGAGAGATTACTTCCCGAAATAATGGGAATTTAGTTGTATGATAAAAACATAGCCGTCGAAATCAAGCTTCTGAGTGTCCTAACTTCAGTGAAATGGTGTCTAAAAGTCTTATATGTAAGGTGTCGTCATTGGGTAATTTAGTAAATCATTAATCATTATTTACTAACGTAGTTTACCAACTGATGATTTGTACAATATTCTATTTTCTCTGATACTCAAGAAGCAGACCAATGAGTGTTCTATTTCCGAAAAACAAGTTGATAGAACTAATAAAAAAATATTCAAATAAATTTTTACTAAAAAAGTACAATGCCGGATATATCACAGTCATTCAGTCAATCTTCCCATCACTTAACTGTATTTTCCCCAAAACTGTCTTTCTCCATTCCCTGTGAATAATCGTACTTTTTTTGTCATTTTACACTAACTTTTTCGCCAATTCATATTTTCATGTTTCCTACTGTTCCAGTCCTTCTGATTGACATTATACTGCTCATAGGTCAATCTCGATTACTTCAATTTGTCTCCCTCTATTTGCCTTTAGTGTTCATATTTTTATTTCCATACTGATTTGGCTTAACAATCATTTTCGTTATATTCTTATAAAGACTGCTCCTTTCCTTGCTTCCATTACCCATATATCTCCCTCTATCATCCTGTGCCATTTACTCCCAGTTACATATCCAAATCCATCACTTGCATTTTTCATATTACACATTCCAAGAGTGGTAACATAAAAAAAGAATTATTATGTTTTCCAGTCTGAAGACATCTTTATTCCTCGTTCCGTCTTATCCGGGTTTTCATTAGAGAGAAGATGACTGGAAAGAGATCGAATTTTATTATGGCAGTATTGGCACAGAAATCGAGATTTGAAAGGAAAAGGAGAGAGAAAAGGAGGCACAGAGAGAGAGAGAGAGAGAGAGAGAGAGAGAGAGAGAGAGAGAGAGATAATGAGAGAAAGGGAGGGAGGTGGAGGATATGCAATGAAAAGCACAACGAGTCTTAAATGGAGAGAGAGAGAGAGAGAGAGAGAGAGAGAGAGAGAGAGAGAGAGAGAGAGAGAGAGAGAGAGAGAGAGATTTGGGTGTGGGTGGGGGCGGGAGGGATGCTGCGGTATAAACGAAGAAGCGAAAGGAAACGGCTGAACGCTGGCGGAAAACCGATATTCTTATGTTATGCCCTAAAAATGTATTCACCCAAAATATGGAAATAAAACTTCCTTGCCAAACTCCTATATGGTAAAATTTTGACAAGGAAACCTAGAAATAAAGAGAGAGAAAAGGGAAGATGCCGTTCAAGAAATGATTGTAATGAAAAAAAAGGGGAATTACAGGTACAAAATATGAATTCATGAGGTGTATTTCCCGAGTTTCGTTTTCAGAAATGTAGGGAAACTCTTTTATAAGGAGATAATTGCCAATTAATAAATAATTAGGGTTCATCGACGAGATTCCATAGGATTTCTTCCTTGTGAGATCGTTATAGCTAGCCTCTATCTCTGTCTCTGTCTCTGTCTGTCTGTCTCTCTCTCTCTCTCACTCTCTCTCTCTCTCTCTCTCTCTCTCTCTCTCTCTCTCTCTCTCTCTCTCTCTGCATCTGTCAGTATTTCCTTTGTCTCTCTAAATATGAGAATTCAGTTCAAATGCTCCATCTGTTTATCTATCTTCCTATTTGACTAGTTTTTTTTCCTCGACACACCTTTCGCCAATTCGGAGAAGGTTGCACCAAAGAGGTCCAGCCTTCTGGTTTCCCAACAAGTGTTTAGGGTGACGCTGCCACCCACACCATTTTTCTTGACCCCAGTTGATGCAGGGAACCATTTACAGCTGAGTGAACTGGTGGGCGGAGTGCTGAGAACAGTCCAACACTTATGCTAGTTTCACACATTCACGTATCAAGGCACGCATGCGCACACACAGCCACGGCACTCACGTTGCTTGCATTTATTGACTCGCCACTACGTCTTTTATGAGTATATTTAAAAACATGTGCTCAAAATCTTGTTTATTATCTTGCTTTACCAAGTCCAAAAAGGTTTTCAGATAAATAACTGAATGCATTTTAATTTCTGATTTATTTGATATTTGATGATTTACGTATAGTATATTATATATATATATATATATATATATATATATATATATATATATATATATATATATATATATATATATATATATATATATATATATATATATATATATATATATATATATATATATTAGACGTACTGTTTTATGTAGTCATGATTTTTTCATTTTTTCAGATTACAGCCCTCCCAGGTAACCGACATATTGATGCTTGAGGCAGTTGCATGCATGAATGATGAATTTTGTTTCATATTTATGTAGGTATTTTAGATGGCATTTCATGTTTATGAATATTCGTTGTCACAGCAAGATTAATTTCAAGCTTGCAAGTGTTGACTCATTATTTTCATCGTAATGTTTCTTATTATTTAAATTAATGAATTGTTGCGGGTATTATGTTTTACGATTTATGTTTAAGTTTTCAGCTTTTGTATTATTTATATTTTTATTTATTTTTGGTGTTAAATATCACACACATTTCTTTCTTACTTCTCTTTTGTAGTTTATTCTTTACTGATCAGCCTCAATGTCAGTTTTAATGGCCATGAAACAATCTTTACTCCCAAATACTCTTTTCTGTACTCTGCTGCTTTCCCTGTCAGGCGACTGAACTTGAAGCAATTTGCTTGTCCAACAATATTTGCACCCTGGCTTATAACGTTTAAAGCAATAGAGTCACCCCTCTTGCGTGCACTTAAATCCTCTCTGCTGCATTCATTTTCTCCTCAGTTTTAAGCACTTCGAGCTCAGCTTAAATATCTCTTGCTCTCGCGCTGCCTCATGCCATTCCTCTCTGTCTTTCAATTTAATAATTTAAAGATGAAGATTATGTATGTTTATTACCTCTTATTCCCGTTAATTGCTTTTGCACATAATCCTCGTCTAAAAGAAACACAGATTTAAAGCCAGATTAGGCAAGGAACAAGTAATTGAAATGGTCGATTGTTATCCTTTTTTTCTCTCCGTGATGGGACTATTCTGAATTAGCCATAGTCATCATTATAAATTAGCCACACACACACACGCATATATATATATATATATATATATATATATATATATATATATATATATATATATATATATATATATATATATATATATATATATATATATATATATATATATATATATATATATACAGAGAGAGAGAGAGAGAGAGAGAGAGAGAGAGAGAGAGAGAGAGAGAGAGAGAGAGAGAGAGAAATACACGATGTGTGTTGTCTAAAAGGGCAGAAATTAAAAGTAAAAAAACGCAGAAATTCAACAGACCTTTCATTATTGCAAAGAGAGGGTTTGTCTCTTAGGGTATATAGGGACTCGACCACTCCGAGCTCCAGTTCGTTGGTCCTGCAAGTAAGGACTGAAAAAGAATCTAAATTTATAGGATGATCACATTCTTCAGAGTGTTGACGAATAGAACTAAATGATGGTTTGCTTAATGGCCTATATGTCCTAACAGATCTTCCTATATATTCGAAGATGCGAACCCTTAACTGCCGCTTTGATTTTTTGATGTCCATTGCACTACAACAATGACACTTGTATTTATAAACTATAGATGAATGTAGCTCAGTTGGTATCTCATCCTTGATCCTGAAGAATTTTTGTAGGGCAGATTTTGGATTAAATTACCACTCGAATGTTTATTTGCGGGCAGGATTCATGCAATAGTTTTGTTAACCTTTTCTTTACATTAAAGGACCTATTTCCAACAAACGCGATGGGAAAGTACATAACTGCTCTGTTGACTGTGACAGTTGTAGGTTTTGGAAGAAATAATTTTTAAGCTCCTTTCCTATATACGTATTCGTAAAATTTGTGTTAAAGCCATTGAAATATGAGGACTGCTTTATGAAATTACGCTCCAAGTCCTTACTAACATAATTTGAACATATATTGAAAGGTCTTCATGTTAAGGTCGTAACCTAATTTCTCTAAAACTGAATAGTAGTAAATGAGGACATTTTGGTGGTCAGACCCGTAAAAGTTGGTTTCCTATAAACAGAAGTAATAAAACCATTTTCATTGCGGCTGATCAGTATGTAAAGAAAGGCTAGCTTTCCTCCTGCCTCAGTTTCGGAAACTGAGGCAGAAGGACATTCCGAACTTCTCTGTATCTGCCAGGGCTAGAAATTATTTTGATTTCTGAACTGAAAACAACACTTGATACGTGTTTCACAGCCACCTCTGAGCAAAGATCTTTAGTTGATTACAACAATATATAAGAATTTCTTTTTTGCAGTTGAAAGGAGTCTGAAAATAAATACTATCCAGATATTGATAAAGGGACGTAAGAATTTCGGTTTTCAATGACATCTACAGTACATATCCCTCATTCCAGCATGCATTATGAAGAGCATCAATCTATCGATTTATTGTTTTTCATTTCATTGCCTATACGAATCAGAGTGCGTTCCTATCACGTACTGTTCCTCAACGATCCTTTCGTGGGATCGCAGTCTTCTCTACAATTTAGAGGACGCTCCCACTTCAGCCCCGTCATTCTTGAAGCCCTTCACTGAATGACATACCTTTCGAGAAAATTTCCTTTCAGTTTCCCCTGACGTCCAGCAATTGTTTGGATCTAAAGAAAAACAAACGAAATTTTAAATAATAATAATAGCAATATGATCATTTTTTTTTTTTTAGTCTGCAGAATTCAATGGAAAATGTTTGTTCAGTTGCAGGGAATTTATGAAAAATTTTCAGACTTCGAACGATAAACAGCATATATCCCTCCACACAGACAAATACATACGTTGTCTCTCACAAATAGAGAAATAAATAATAACTATAAAACCGGTAATTGTCGCAATATTTAGTTTAAACCAAATGAAACTGCAAACTACTCCGTTGAGCTAACATGAGACTGATTTCTGTACACTTCATTTGATTATATTTAGATTTTGTGATGGATGTCGATACCGTCGGTTGTCTCCATCCCCTGCACAATGTTAACAACTATCAAAATCAATAATTTTTCTGTCAGTCTTAGAAGGAAAACCTAGGAAAGATTCAGAGTACTAAAGACATTAAGAGGGCGAGGATATTGTCCATATTTAACATTAATTATTATGCTCCAGCAATGTCTACTCTTGTATTTTGCATGTTGCTCAATCAATGGAAATGAATATAGAATAATACAACCTCAATTTCATAATTAGATAATATCGTAAAGTTGGCATTGTTGTTCCTCGGCGCTAGACATTCATTTTAAGAAATAAGGAAACAGGTATTGATTCAGTGACCTAAATGAAATGTTTAATGGTTGTTTTGTGCTCAGTAATATATTACATCACAAGTATACCCATTATCACTTTGGCTTAGTTCGGAGAAATGGTGGCTTTGAATAACGAACATTCATATAATGAACAAATGAGAGGGTCTTCATAAGGTTTATCACGCGTTCTCATAGTAGCACGACATGGGAGGTTGCATGAAATCATGACCAAGTTTGATAGTAATACCCAAGGCTCGATATACTGGTGTTGATCGTCTACTAAGGCTAATTTTTGAGCCAGATCAGACTGTTATTCAGGAATTGAACATAAGAGCATAGAATAAACTGTGAAAAGTCATCCAAACTGAAAATGCAGGTTTGTTGACCAAATGCATCCATACAGTATAGGTCAATTGAATTCCAGCTTTCAGCTCAGATGTGGGAGTAACCTTTGAGATTTTCTCACAAGAAACTGCCCTGATAATTGGTTTTCTCTTTTCCAGAGACACTGGGCATAAGTCATTGTGAAAACGGTCAAATCCAAGTACTCTTGAACACTCTTGAGCATGAAATGAAAAATGGTACTGATGATCAAGTAAAAAAAAAAAAAAAAAAAAAAAACGTTATCCATACAACTTAACTAAATTCTCACACTAAATGAACCGTTTATTCTTAAAAGCATGGTGGAATACTTCAGTTTCCTCTTCAGGTTGGGTGACATATTTTTGTCACAAGGCATATGAGATCCAGAAAATTAAAATTTCTGTGCCATTAATTTGAACTTCTTGAATAGCTTCAGAGGATATTAAAGTACATGAGTAACTTTGTACAGAGGAAGTGATCAGTATTTGTTGCTAAATTCTGGTCTTTCCTTCTGTTATTAAAAATCTAAGGACTTTGTCATGCCTTGTACTATGTATTTCTGGAAGTTTGAGTCATTTATTTTTTTTGAAAATATCGTTCAAATTAATTGAAAGATGTTGGTGTGTTACTTTGTAGCGGTGTTTCACACCCTACCCTAAATTTGGGTAATAAATTCAATTTCCAAATTCAGCTTTTTCAGGCACTTTTCCCTTGAATTTGATGGGGTAGCCAGCAAACTGATTAATGCTCCGGACATACGAACTTGGGTACTGCCGAACTTAGTCCTGAATCTACTTAGAGTAAATTCCTCACTACCCCCAACTTTCCTCCTCGACTCCACCATTGAACTTCTCCCTACTCTTCCTTGGCGTCATTACACCCCTAGCGTATGTTACTTGCTCCATGATTGAATTGAATATAGAATGTAGGCCAAATGCCAAGCACTGGGACCTATGAGGTCATTCAGCGTTGAAACGGAAATTGACAGTAAAAGGTTTGAAAAGTGTAATAGGAGGAAAACCTCGCAGTTGCACTATGAATCAGTTGTAAGGAGAGGGTGGAAAGTAGGATGGAAGACAGAGAATATGAAAGGAGGCACAGTAAAATGAACGAAAGGGGTTGCAGCTGGGGACCGAAGGCACGCTGCAAAGAACATTAAGTAATGCATACAGTGCACCGCATGAGGTGCACTGGCGGCACTACCCCACTACGGAGCTTTCTTCATGAATGTGCTTGTTTTTATTTTGTTTGCATAATCTTGCGATGAAAAATTTGTCTTTGTTTATTCTAAATTCACTGTTCTACATATATAATAACAAAAATGATTGGTTAAAATCACAGTTTATAACCATTTGAGACAATGTACACGATATCATAGATATATGTAAATAAATCAGTTTTATCTTTCCCTTATTCCTCACCCCCTTCTCTCTCTCTCTTTATCAATCTATCTTTGTAAAATGGATAATAGGTCTGTAATAGGAATGTAAGGAGGGTAAATGTATAATGCAAAATACTTTTGTACTGTACATATTGATATAAAGTTTTGGAGTAACAGTAGGACAATCAAACAATTCCAGCTCCCACTACCACAAAACGCTCCCCTTCCCCAGGTGGCACCTGACGACTGTAAGAGGAACTAGTGGCTGGCTGCATTGCGTCGACCCACTCCTTAGTGTGGTACATCCTCTTGCTCAACCAGGTCTCATATACATAAACCACCTATCTCCTCTCTCTCCGATGTTCCTTATTATCAATAGATTCTTTCCTTACATACATTGTCCGCTGCGATGTTTTATAGCGAAAACCCAGGCTGTGAAGGATTCGCCACAATGCCATCTGGGATGTTCCTTCAGGAATGATGTCAGCCTTCTTTAAACCTTCCACGGATGCATTAATGGTGTTGGTTTGTTTGGCGGAAAAGGTGCCAAGCACGTGACGACAGATGGTGCCAATAGCAAAATGCTCAAAATGACATGAAGAGACAGTTGGTGCATGTGTCCCAGGTGTTGAAGGGGGAGTGGTAATCTCAGAATTAGTCTTACTGTGCTGCACAAGTGACCGCACAGCTCGTACTATCATGCCCAAGGTGTCTCCCACATGATCATACGAACTGTGAGGGGAAACGAAGAAACTGTGAATTAATATCATACATCAATACTCACTCCACATATAATAAAATTAACTATAACAATAAATCATGGTGAAACTATGTTCCTATTTTGTGTGTATATATATATATATATATATATATATATATATATATATATATATATATATATATATATATATATATATATATATATGTGTGTGTGTGTGTGTGTGTGTGTGTGTGTGTGTGTGTGTGTGTGTGTGTGTGTGTGTGTGTGTGTGTGTGTGTGAGTGTGCGTGGGTAACCGTGAAATATAACCATAAGCAATATCTTACCTATTCAGATTTATTCTTAATTTTTGGGCAGTTTTCTCCCGGCTGTAAACTTCAAGAAGACGTACAGCAAATGCATTTCTGCATCCACGGGGACATTCCAACATGTGAGCCATAACTCTGAACAGCGACGAGACGACCTTCTCTGTAGTTACTGGATACACAAGTGATAAATCCGTCGTTCAACCCGACATTTCATTCAACAACTACAAAGATTTCGGAAACCTCTAAATTCAGTATAACTATGTAGGTCGTTAGCTCATTTCGTCCTACATTGCTCAGTTGAAAAGTTGCAGTGCTAATATGTGCCTGAAAACATTCCATTACAGAAGAAGTATTACGAAGAGAGAGAGAGAGAGAGAGAGAGAGAGAGAGAGAGAGAGAGAGAGAGAGAGAGAGAGAGAGAGAGAGAGAGAGAGAGAGAGAGAATGAAAAGACCGACGGGGAAGTGATGTTTAAAGACTAGGGAAGGGTGGCTGATAGGAGGGACAAGTACCCCAAGAGTGCTAATCTGAATGAATTAGTAAATCTTGATTGGCTAGGTTTGGCTATGTCCTAAATGCAAGAGTAAAGTGCCTTTAAAATCTGTCTTTGGACCTGGAATTTTTTTATCAAAAATTAGGAGAGGATGTGAGAAACTGCTTCAAAATACTATACCAATCAATCGATAGTAGTTATGTGTAAGATCATATGAATGACAGGTACTAAATTAAGCTTACTCACTGTGCACATATACCTGAAGTTTATAAAGGGAAATCTCTTTCGACTGGTATTTAGATGAACAAGATCTGTGGATTCATACAAAAGCACAATTCTTAAGAAGTTTTAATTTTCATTTTATATTATATTTTTACTTCGTTTCTGGCAGGGTCTAGAAGATTTCAACTAGTGTATGACTAAAAATTTCTCGTAATTCTTTGAAAATTAAATCTCAGGTAAATACCTCTACTATTTGTGATAAAAGGTCCTTAGCAGACGTGTTATATATTTAAAATTAACCATGCTGGTTTCTTATGATGGTATCTTTTTGGTAATCTCATATAATTATATCATCATTATTTTTTTATGACCAAAAGGGTATTTGATATTTTTCCTTTTATTTATTCTGTGGTTTCATGTCATTCGCCTTATTTAATCCCAAAATTAGAATAATGACTAAGAAATTCTTTTGTAAGAATATGAACATAAAATATTTAAACGGATACACTGGTCCGGTTCTTCTTTTACCTGCAACATTTTCCTATCTTCATGAAATATTCTATAATCCGATCGTCTTCGTTTTATGACAAGTAAACTGTTTACATGAGTTATTGCTGTCATTTATTATCCACCTTTAACCAAAAGCAGAGACAAAATGAGAATGAGGTAAAGTGGAGTTCTCATAGTAAGTCACGTGAAGCCGTGTAAAGGTGCCCTAAATATTTTCCAAGCATATTTCCCAGACACCATCAACCTAGACAGGAGTTGCCTTCTATGTCATGAAAACCTGAGGGATCATTTTAGCGGACGTCGCAAATGATCTGCCAAAGGAGTGTAGCCTACATATTATTTTTAGGTCTGCCAAGCGTGATGTATGATGCAGTTATGTTTTTCATAATTTATGCTGTTATTCTTGGTTTTGATATGCTGGTCTGATTACATTTAATGCAAACTTTGGTGTTTCACGATAATCATAAACCTCGTTGTGCTTTACAGAAAATCCTGTAAAACTACTAAATCCCGGTCTTTCAATGCCTGTGGATGATCCCTGCAACTTGGAATAGATACCACGAGATGAGACATATTGATATACCAGTCGCCATCAAAAAATATTCTGTATTTATGGTACAAATACTGTTATTTCTGTTTCTTTATTATGGTTTTGGTAGTATTGCTTCCTCCAAAGATCGCTAATGCGTTATATATAAAAACAATAATCTCAAATAGTACGCCTAAAATCTCAACAGGTTTTATCCTCTCAATCCATCTTAAAAGCACACCATAGATCTTTTTGGTTTTATTCATTCGCGATCACCTGATAAGCAGTCATCGTTATTTGTTACTCCACATCTAAATTCTTATCAAACCAGTCATTCACTTTCCTTCCTCACCAAAACGTTTGGGGAAGTGCATATGATATGCAAATACATTTGCATATCGTAATATACCAGACTGATAAATTTTGTGAGTTGTTTATTAAAACGGTTCAAAAACAAATAAAATCCATTCTATAAATAGCAAACAGAAACTGCAACAAGGAAAACAAATGCGTTCATAATATCAGAGGCGCCGGTGGCCTCACTGCACGTTGCAATTACCACCCCAAATAACGAGGGAGGGGGTGTCCTGGGGAATAGTTTCGCTGGGAGGTTTCGTGGAGATTTGCGTAATATGCAGAGGACGAACATCCAGCAGATTAAGGGCTTCCTCAGTGGAAAATATTCGAAATAATATATTTTCCTGTTCAGACTGTTTCGCAAATTAATGATTGTATGATTACGTTTTTCGTTTTTTTTTTTCCTTTGATATTTATTTTATGAATGATGGGTTACAGTTGAATATGTAGTCAATAAAAAATCTGAGATTACTATAAGGCAGATGACTACTTTCTTTGAGGTGCGAAGCAATTCTATTCTCTTTCTCTCTGACACACCAAGAAAAGTATAAAAAAATAGAAGAATAGAAAAAAATAATAAAATAAAATAAAATTAAATAAAATACAAATAAAGAAAATAAATTTTAAAAAAAATTATATCAACTAAATTAAAATACAATAATATAATAAAATGAAATGATAAAAAATGACAAAATAAAATAAAAAAATAAAGTAAAATATTGAAATAATAATATACTATAAAATGATAAAATATAATGAAATATAATAAAAAACTAAAATAAAATAAAACACATTAAAATAAAATACGAATAAGATAAAATACAAATAAAATAATATATAGAAATAAGAAATAAAATAAAATAAAATAGTAAAATAAAATGAATTAACAAAATAAAATAAAAAAAATCAAATCAAATCAAATAATAAATAAAATAAAATATAATAAAATAAAATAAAATCAAACAACACTGATAAAGAAAAGAAAAATTAAAGGAAATAAAATAAAATAATAAGGTAAAATGAAATTAAAGAATAAAATTTGATAATATAAAATAAAATAGAACAATAAAATAACATAAAATAAAAGAATAATAGAATATAAACAAATAAAATAAAATAAAAGAATAATAAAATATAAACAAATAAAATAAACAAAATAAAAAAATATTAATAACATAAAACAGAATAAAGTAATGAAATAAAATTAAATTTAATCATAAAATAAAATAACATAAAATAATAAAATTAAATAAATAATAAAAAATAAAAAAATAAAAAAATAAATAAAATCAAAGAAAATAAATTAATAAAATAAAATAAAAAATAGAATAAAATTAAAAATAAAATAAAATAAAATAAGAATAACATATAAACTAGTAAAATAAACAAAATAAAATAAAATATTAATAACATAAAACCGAATAAAATAATGAAATAAAATTCAATTAAATAATAAAATAAAATAATATCAAATAATAAAATTAAATAAATAATAAAATAATATAAAATAAAAATTAAAAAATAAATAAAATTAAAGAAAATAAAATAATAAATTAAAATAAATAAAGATAGAATAACATAAAGGTAAAATAAAAAATAAAATAAAATAAAACCAAATAAAATAAAATACTAAATTAAAATTTAATAAAATAAATTAAAATATAATTATAAAATAAACCCCAAAAAATTTAAATAAAATAAAATAAAGGATAAAATAAAAAAATTAAATAAAAAATTAAAACAATAAAATAATATGAAAAAAAGAAAATGCAAAATAATAAACTATAATAATAAAAAAGTGAAATATAATAAAGTAATAAAGTAAAAGAGAATAAAATAATAAAATGAAATAAAATGAAATAATAAAATAAAAAAATAATAATAAAATAATATAAAATAAAATAAATAATAAATAAAATAAAATAATAGCATACAATAAAAAAATAATTAAAATAAAATGAATAAATAAAAAATAAAGTAGTGTAAAATAAAATAAAACAATTAGGTAAAACAAACTAATAATATAAGAATAATAAAAAAATAAAATAATGAATAAAATAAAATGAAGTATTAAAATAATTTTCAATCAAATCAAATAAAAATGAAATAAAACACTCAAATATAATATAATAAAATTAAATGAAATAATAAAATAAAATAAAACCAAATAATAAAATGAAACAAAATAAAATAAAAATATAAAACAAAATAAATTAATAAAAAATAAAATAAAAAATACAAAACAATAAGATAATGAAGTAAAACAAAATAAAATAAAATAATGAAAAATAAAATAATACAATAAAATAAAGTAATAATATAGAATTAATTAAACAACATAAACTATAAAGAATAATAAAATAAGATAAAAAATAATAAAATAAATTAAAACAATAAAATAAAAGAAATTAATAAAATAAAACAAAAAATATAAAAGAAACCTTACTATAGAATAACAAATAAAATAATATACTAAATAAAAAAAAATAAAGTAAAATGAAATGAAAAATAAAAAGAAACAAAATAATTATACAAAATATAATAAAATATAATGAACAACAACAAAAATTAAATTAAATAATGAAAAAATAAAATAAAAGAAAAGAAATAATAAAAAAATAGAGTAATAGAAAAAATAATTTAATAAATTGAAATAAAATAATATAACAAAATAAAATAAAATAATGTAAAAAAATAAACTAAAATTATAAAATAAAGTGAAATAAAATAACTGTATAACAGATAATTAAATAATAAAATAAAATATTAATATAAAATAAACTGATAAAATAAAGTAATAAAATAAAAGAAAATGAAAAAAACTATTAAGTATAAGAAGATAAAATAAAATAAAACAATACAATAAAAAAATATAAAATAAAATAAAATAATTAAATGAAACAAAGCAATAAAATAAAATAATAAAATAAAAAATAATTAAATACAAATAATATGATATAATAAAAAAGATAATATAAAATAATAAAATAAGATTAAATAATAAACTAAAAGGAAACAAATATAAAATAAAATCATAAAATAAAATTAAAATGTATGAAATATAATAAAATAAAAAAACTAGAATAAATTAAAATAAAATAAATAAAAAATAATATGAAATAAAATAACAAAATAAAATACAATGAAATATTATAATAAAATAAAATTATTAAATAAATAAAAAAGAAAGTAAAATAAAATAAAATAAAACAAAACATTAATATAAAATAAAATAAAATATAAGACAGGAAAAAATTATAAAATTGAATTAAATATAAGTAACTGAATAAAGTATAATTAGATAATAAAATGAAATAAAACAAAATATAATAAAAACACAAAATAATTTAAAAATTAAATAAATTAAATAATAAAATTAGTAAAATAAATTATTATACAAGAAAAAAAATTTTCAGTAAAATAAAATGAAATAAAATAATAGAATAAAATAAAATAAAATAATAGTATAAAAAGTAAAATAAAATAATTAAATATAACGAAATAAAATAAATAAAATAAAATAAAATGAGATTATTAAATAAAGCAAAATAACAAAAAATGAATTAAAATAAACTAAAATGATAAAATAAAATAAAATAAAAAATAAAAATATAAATAAGAAAATTAAACAAAATAAATACAATGAGAAAATAAAAAAATAACAATAAAATTAAGAAATGAAATATAATAAATAAAATAATGAAATGAAATAAAATAATAATGCTGAAATAAGATAGAATAAAAAATAAATTTAAATAAAATATAATAAAAAATATAAAATAAAATAAAATAATAAAATAAAATAATAAACTAAAATACAATATAATAACTTGATAAAATAAAATATAATAAAATGATAAAATAATATAAAATCACTAAATAGAAGAAAATAATAAAATAATATGAATAAAAAATAATAAAAAAATAATTACCTAAAAGAAAGCAATATAACAATATATAATAAAATTAAATAAAATAGAATAACATATTAAAGTAATTTCAAATTAAATTATAAAATAAATTAAAAGAAAATGTAACATAATAAAATATAAAATAATGCTACAAAATCGAGTAGAATACTTGAGTAAAATAAAGTGAATTAGAAAAATAATTGAAAAAAAAAAAAAAAAAATAAAAGAAATTAATATAAAATACGATAAAATAATATAAAATAAAATAAAATAGTTATAAAAATATACTAAAAAACAGGATAAAATTAATTTAAATTAAATTAAATAATTAGATAAAGGAAAATAATGAATTAAAATGAAATAATGAAAATAAAAATATAAAAAATAAAATAATAACATAAAATAAAATTTAAAAAATAAAATAATGAAATAAAATAAAATAAAAGAAATAAAGTAAAGTAATAGAAATGAAATAGTGAAAAGGAATAAAATAATAAAAAATACCATAAAATATTATAATGAAATAAAATAAAATGAAATAATAAACTAAAAGAAGCTAAAATAATTTTTTAAAATTAAAATTAATAAAAGGAAGTAAAATGAAAGAAAAAAATTAAATAAGATAAAATAAAAAGAAAAAAATTTTAAAAATTAAACAAATAATGAAAATAGTTACAGTAAAAAATATTATTGATATAAAAATAAAATAAAATAATAGAATATAAATACAGTAAATTTTAAAAATTATGAAATAAAATAAAATAAAATAATTAAATATAATAAAATAAAATATTACAATTAAATAAACCAAAATAGCTTAAAACATAAAATCTAATAAAACAAAGCAAACAATAAAGTAAAATAAAAAAACAAATAATAAAATAAGATAAAATAAAAACCGAGTAATAAAAAAAATAAAATAAAATAATTAAAATAAAATCTTAAATAAGATAAAATAAAATAAAATACTAAAATAAAAGAAAATAACAAAATAAATGACAATAACAAATTAAAATAAAATAAATTACATAACATAACTATAAAATTAAATTGAACAAAATATTAAAATAAATTAATTAAATAAAATAATACAATAAAATAAAATAATAAAATAATCTAAAATAAAATAATAAAATAACATAAAAGTAGATTAAATAAAATTATAAAACAACATAAAATAAAAGAGTAAAATAAATTAAAAAATAAATTAATAAAATTATATAAAATAATAAAATATAATTATATAAAATAAAAAACCAAAAAGAATAAAATAAAATATATATTAATAATATGCTGAAATAAAACAAAGCAAAATAAAATAAAAAGTAATAAATGCAATAAAAAAGTCTGAAATAAAATAAGAATAAAATTCTGAAATAAAATAAGTGTAAAATAATAAATAAACTAAATTATTAAAAAAAAATAAAGCAAAGTACTGATATATAAATAAAAAAACTAAATAAAATAAAAGCAATAAAGTATAATAAAATTTAAACAAAATGAAATTATAAACGGAATAAAATGATACCAAATCAAATATATGAAAATAAGAAAATAAAGTAAAAAGGAATTAAAGAAAAAAAAAATAAAAGAAAAGAAAAATAATATAAAATATAATTTCAAAATAACATCAAATAAAACAAAATAATAAAATAAAATAATGAATTATAAAAAATAAAAAAAAAAATTAAAAGGAATAAAATATTAGAGTAAAATAACAAAATAAAATAAAAGTAGACAAATTAATAATATAAAATAATAAATAAAATAAAATAATCATATAAATTAGAAAAAATAATTAAATATAATAGTATAAGAAAATAAAAAAATTAAAAAGACAAAATAATATTACATAAAATAGAATAGAATAAAATAAATTATTAAAATAGAATAATAACGTTAAATGAAATAAAATAAAAAACATAAAAAAATATAATAAAATAAAAAAATAATAATATACAACAAAATAAAATAGAATAAAATATTTTTAGAAGATTAATAAAATATAATAAAAAGTAAGATATGATAAAATATAAAAATAAAATAGCATAAAATCAAGTATTAAATAAAGGAAAATAAAAAAAATTAAATGATTAAATACAATATATAAAATAAGATAACGCAATAAAATAAATTAATGAAATAATATAAAATAATATGAAATTAGAGTAAAATAAAATAAAAAAGTGAACAATGTAAGAAAAAAGTTATAAAAATAATATATGATAAAACTAAAATAAAATACGAAAATAAGAAAAAAATAAATAATAAAAAACTAAAATAAATTAATAAAATAATATAAAAGAAGAAAATAAAGCAATAAAATAAAATAAAATATTAACATAAAATAGAATTAAATAAAATAAAATTATAAAAGAAACTAAAATTAATGAACTATAAATAACCAAAAATAAATAAAGATAATAAAATATCGTATATAATAAAAAAAAATAACAAAATGAAATAAAACTAACTTATAAAATAAAACAAGTGAGATAAAATAAAAACATAAAATAATAAGGTAAAATGATAAAATAAAACAAAGTAAATGAAAATTAAAAATAAAATAGTAAATTAAAATGCAAACAATCAAATAAAATACAAAATCAAATAAAATATTATATAATAATAAAATAAAATAAGAGAAAATAAAATAATAAAATAAAATGAACTAAAATGAAATAAAATTAAATAAAATAATGCAATAAAAATAACAAAATAAGATAAAATAAAATAATAGAATAAATTAAAATATATTAAAATATTGTAAAAGAAAATAAAACAATTTAAAAATTTTGAAATGAAATAAAATAAGACAATATAGAATAAAAAAATATAATATAAAATTTAAATAAATTAATAGAATAAAAACTGAAATAAAATAATAAAAACTAATAAAATAAAATAAAGTAAAATAAAATATAATCAAATAATTAAGCGAAAAAACTAAACTAAAATAAAATCAAATAAAATAATAAAATTTAATTAGATAAAATAATAGGAAAAATAAGAAATTAGAATAAAATTATAAAATTGAATAAACTAATAAAATAAGATAAAATCAAATAAAATAACAAAATTGCGAAATGAAATAAAAAAATAATAAAATCAAATAAAATAATAAAATAAAATAAAATAAAATAATAAAATAAAATGGAATAGAATAATAAAATAAATGTTATAATAAAATAAAATGAAATATAATAATTAATAGAACAAAATAAAGTAAGATAATATAAAATAATAAAATAAAATAAAATCATAAGACAAAATAAAATAGAATAATAAAGTAAAATAAAATAAAACCAAATTTTATAAAATAACGAAACAAAATAAAAGATAAACATAATAACAAACAAAATAATAAAATGTAATAAAGTACTATAACAAAATAAAATAAAATGAAATAAAATGTAAAAAATATAACCATAAAAAAATAAAATAAGGTAAAATAAGAAAAAAATAATACAATATAATAAAATAAAATCCATTAATAGATTAAAATACTAGAATAAAATAATAAAATGGAGGAAATAAAATACAATAACAAAATAAAGGAAATAATAATATCAAACACAGCAAAATAATAAAATAAGATAAATTAAAACAATTAGATAAACAAAGTAATAAAATAAAATAATAAAAAAATAAAACAAAATAATAAAAATACAAATTAATAAAATAATGAAATAAAAGAAAATTAGATAATAAATGAAATAAAATAAAATAATTAAATAAACAAAATAAATAAAAAATAAGAAGATAAAATGTGATAAAAAACAATAAAATAATATAAAATAAAATATTACAAAAAATAAAATAATTAAATAAGACAATAAACTAAAATGAAATAAAATAAATAAAATAAAAATAAAATAAAATCATATAGTAAAATTAAATAAAATGAAGCAAAATAAAAAAATTACAAAATAAGTTTTAAAAATAACATAAATTAAAATAACAAAATAAAATATATAAATGAAATGAAATAAAATGAAATAATATAATAAAATAAATCAGTTTAATTAAATAGAATAATAATAATAGAATAAAATAAAATAAAATAAAATAAAATGAAATGAAATAATAAAAAAATAATACAATAGAATAAAATAAAATAATGTAATATAAATTATGAACTAAAATGAAATAAAAGTAATAAAATAAAAATAAAATAAAATCATATAATAAAATTAAATTGAATGAATCAAAATAAAAAAAATTGCAAAATAAATTAAAACAATAACATAAATTAAAATAATAAAATAAAAGAACTAAATGAAATGAAATAAAATGAAATAGTATAATAAAATAAACCAGTTTAATACGATAAAATAATAATAATAGAATAAATTAAAATAAAATAGAATAAAATGAAATAAAATAATAAAATAAAAAATAATGCAATAGAATAAAATTAAAAAATGTAATATAAATAATGAACTAAAATGAAATAAAATAAAATAATATAAGGAAGTAAAATAATACACTAAAATAAAATAAAATAACAAAATAAAATAATATAATATAATAAATAAGTAAAATAAAAAAAAAATAGAAGAATGGAAACAAAATAAAATAGAGTAAAATATTAAAGTAAAATAATAAAATAGAATAAAATATAATAAAATATTTTAAAATAGAATACAATAATATAAAATAAAATAATAAAGTAAAAAAATAAAATAAGACAATAAAATAATATAAAATTAAATTAAATAAGGGAATGAAATTAAATAAAATAACAGAACAAAACAAAATATAAAATGAAATAGTTAAACAAAATAAAAAGTAGATGAAATAAAATAATAAAAAATATAATAATGAAATATAAAATAAAATATAAAACAAAATATGCTAATAAAATAATAAAATCAATAATAAAATAAAAAATAATTATTTTCCTCTGATAAAATAAAATAAATATAATATACTAAATTAGCATAAAATAAGATAAAGTAATAAAAGAAAAGAAAATTATTAATAATAAAAAATAGAATAAAATAAAATAAAATAAAATAATAAACTAAAATCAAATAATATGATAATATAAAATTAAATAATAGAAGAAAATAATAAATTAGAATCGAATAATAAAATAAAATTATAAAATAAATAAGATAACAAATTGAAATAAATAAATAACAAAATAATATAAAATAAAATAAAAAAAAATAAAATAATGTAAAATAAATCAAATAAAATAAAATAATAAAATGAAATAAGATAAAATAAGAAAATATAATAAAATAAAATAAAATAATAAAGAAAATTTAATAAAATTAAATAAAATAATAAAGTAAAATAAAATACATAAAATTATAAAGTAAAATAAAATAAACGGAAATACAACAGAATGGTAAGATAGTCATGATCTTTGATTTACTGAAACAAGAAAATATAAAAATCGTTTATATTATTCGCTTTGCACTGCGTAAATAAGAACTGGAAAATTTAACAGATTAAAATTTTATTATATGTTTATTTGACAGAATAGGTTTCTCCTCTCAGATATTACTGAACAGCAAACAAACATTGCACGAGAGAGAGAGAGAGAGAGAGAGAGAGAGAGAGAGAGAGAGAGAGAGAGAGAGAGAGAGAGAGAGAGAGAGAGAGAGAGAGAGAGAGAGAGAGAGTACATTGGAGGCAAATATTAGACTATTGTTTTATTAGGTAGAATATGCTGTCTTTGATGTAGCAGTAACAAGGAGTCCAAAAATAAATGGGATGAATAAAAATATATATTTTTACCCCTGAACATATTTCTGATACAAGGTAATCTCCCATGACAGGGGGAGCGATACAGAGACTGAGATTGCTCAGAACAAAGTATTATTTTGTTTTCAGCAAGAAGATGAGAGCGTTTTATTTGCCTTGCGTCTCGGTTTTCTTTTTTTTTTTATGAACATTCTCAATATTTTGAAAGACAATGTAGTTTAAATAAGAGTTAAATGAAGCAAAAATCTGGTAACAAAGGTTATTGGTAAATGCACAAAATTTATATACTCTAAAACTTAAAAGTACTGACTTAGTACAACAAAATTTGATTAAAATATACTTCGCTTTTACAGTGAAAATAAAGGCAACGATGAAAGTTAAGATTCCATTCCTTAAAAAATTATTTTGATTTACTCTAAAATTTTTTATATGGATTCATCATTCAAAGCACCAAGAACGATGAGATTTTCTAGTCCTTTTTATGTTGCTGCCGTGATGATCTGGTTGTTTTGTCCACCTAGTCAACCGTTGCAAGGAGAAATGACTGGACTCACAGACTAGCCACTAAAAGCTGTGGTACGAGGTGGCTGTACAACGTATTGCTTGTCAATCTGCGTGATGGCAGTCGAGAATTTTGATGGCAGTTTATTCTAAGGGTATTCTGTGAAGAGTAAGGTTATCGGTAAAAATGGCCTTAGGGTTAATATGGGGAAAGATATGTCTTAAAATTTTTCGTAATCATGAAATGTTTTCCAAATGGTTCATTTAGATATTGCAGATTGAATTGCAGTGAGTTGATTAGTCTTTCGTTATATTTAGTTTGCTATCTTCTACGAAAGATGTGTTTTAAGATTTGTTTTATATTTTCAAATAGGACTTTATTCAGGTGACCGTTTCTTCAAAGTATTTTAAAAGGACTTTTACTGTGAGAATAGACTGCATGTTCATATGCTCTTTGTTGTTTATTTCCAAGGCGAAGAACGTAAAATTTTGGAAGCCGATGCTTATTCTAAGTTTGGTAAAAACAGATTTCGGAAATTTGATAAAACATGTGAGTGACTGGTTTTCGTTCACTTTAGACAATATTGAGTCCTTAGAATCTAATGTTTTGATAATTCATGACTGATGAACAGAGATTTCGGATCCATTAGTGAAAAGAAGACTGGATGTATTTGGACATCAATTTTTTCTTTAGAATATTTAATTTTCCCATATTACTTTTTACACCTTTTTGTCAGAAACGACAGACCCAACGTTAAGAGCTTCATCGTTTTCAGGTCACTCCCATGCTATAAAAATATAATTTTTTTTTATTATACTCTCTATATTACAGGGTGTCAATTCAGATAATTTTAAATCTGGGTCATAAGTGAGGGTAAGTGAATATCAGGGTGATTTGAATGTGAAGACAACTTCAGATAAGAAAAGAATAGGCGAGACTGGGGGAGGGGAGAGGAGGCATTTCAAAAATACTGCTCACTTTTTTGTTACATAAATATCAATGAAAGCATAGAAGATACAGTTTTCCGGCCAATTTTGCAACAGAGGATATTTTTATGATACCCTATGTAAATTTAATTTATTTTTTATTTAGTTTTTAAAAGAAAATTTTAAATCATAGACACATTATCACTAAATAATATTTTATTTATGAGTAAAAATACATTTATATTATTCTTGCACAAACATTTTCTATATTTTTATATGCCGACTGTGAGTAAAATTGCCCGTAATTCAGTCGTGAAATTTAATTCTTTTCTGCCATTTCATTGAGAACTGATCGCCAAAGTCCGTTTACAATTTATGTTCACCGTGGAGTCAGAATAATTCATTCACCACTCTTGCTAATTATGACTTATAATTCATTTTAGATACACCTGGAGCGAGAAACAGGTTTGTTGATGTAGAGCAGATAAAGGATAATGGTGGACATGACATTCTCTCTCTCTCTCTCTCTCTCTCTCTCTCTCTCTCTCTCTCTCTCTCACCATAATATATATATATATATATATATATATATATATATATATATATATATATATATATATATATATATATATATATATATATATATATATATATATATATATATATATATATATATATATATATATATATATATAATCAGAAAGCTACAAACGTCCTTTAATATCCAATTCGCTCTACCTCGGAAATAATATATTTTCATATATGTTACCGAAGGGGAATTTTTTAGTTGATAATAAGTCCACCGTCCCGTGGGGTCGAACCAGCGACGGACGAGGAATCAGGACTACAGGGACGCACTAACGTAGTCGGCCACAAGAGAGGTATAAGTGAATATCGCCTCCCATCAACTCACCCGTTGAACTCAGGTGTTTTGCGTTTGGAGACGATATCCACCCACCTCTGCCATGTTGACCGTGTAGTGCGTTTGTCGCACGTAGCCATATTATGACTATTTATCACATCACCGTGATTCATATACAATCAGAAAGCTACAAACGTCCTTTAATATCCAATTCGCTCTACCTGGGAAATAATATATTTTCATATATGTTACCGAAGGGGAATTTTTTAGTTGATAATAAGTCCACCGTCCCGTGGGGTCGAACCAGCGACGGACGAGGAATCAGGACTACAGGGACGCACTAACGCAGTCAGCCACAAGAGAGGTAGCCTATAAGTGAATATCGCCTCCCATCAACTCACCCGTCGAACTCAGGTGTTTTGCGTTTGGAGACGATATCCACCCACCTCTGCCATGTTGACCGTGTAGTGCGTTTGTCGCACGTAGCCATATTATGACTATTTATCACATTACCGTGATTCATATACAATCAGAAAGCTACAAACGTCCTTTAATATCCAATTCGCTCTACCTCGGAAATAATATATTTTCATATATGTTACCGAAGGTTCGACCCCACGGGACGGTGGACTTATTATCAACTAAAAAATTCCCCTTCGGTAACATATATGAAAATATATTATTTCCGAGGTAGAGCGAATTGGATATTAAAGGACGTTTGTAGCTTTCTGATTGTATATGAATCACTACTCCAAAGTCTCTTCTCATTCTCTTGATTAACCTCCTCATTTTTTCGCCCATGGCTTCATGGTAAAATAGGGTTTGATACAATGAAGATTTATATACTTTAAATTTAAAAAAAATTACGGATGATATCATTGAGGCGACAGTATTATAAAAATCCCAAGTCAAGTTCAGCTTTCCGAAGTCGTCTCGTGGTTTTTTCGAGTTTTGTTAAATTTAAAGCATATAAATCTTCATTGTATCAAACCCTATTTTACCATGAAGCCACTAGAAAACTGCTAGATATGGAGATCAACTATAAGAATAAATATGTTGTCAAACTAACTGAGCTAGCCAACAGCCTGTTTACGAATACTGTTGATAAACTATTTATTATTGATGGTGTTGTTTTTAAATTCCTGTTCAATAAATGTATAGCCGAATATGTATCAATCGTCCGACGTACTCACGAGAGGAAACTGAGAAAACTAGGTATTTCTATCCCTATTTTCCAAAACAATAGAACTTTATTTAATCTGTCTAATTATAAACTATTGAAAAGAGAGGAATTCCTACTCTCACTAGGTTTGGACTTTGGCCTTCCATGTTTTATACCTTCATATAATCAGTTTTTTGGCTCTCTAGAATCATTATTTACCAGACTACGTAATCTCCGCCTCGATACTGATGTGCCTAAATTTCGCACTCAAATACAAGGGTTAGCCCAGAAAAGTTATAATAACCTAACTGTCAGATGGACCCCGTTCTTCTCTAAAAGGGACCTAAACATTCTCAAAGAACTTGGTAAACATGAGGAATTGACAATAACTAAACCAGATAAGGGAAAAGGTACCGTAATTCTAAATAAAATCGAATATATACAGAAAATGGAAAATATTTTAGAAGACGAAACAAAAAATTAACAGACCGTTGACCCTCAATATTCTGCTATTTTTAGAGTTGAAGATCGCATAAACCGGTTTTTAAAGTGTTTGAAAGATCGGAACATCATTAGTGAAAATACCTATGATTCTTTGTATAGTACTGGTGCTTCATATGGAGTGATGTATGGACTACCAAAAATTCACAAAGAATCCTAATTACAAGCTTGCCGAATTCTTTGTCCCATTTTTAGCACCCTTAACCACCAACACCTATAGTTGTAAGAATTCAGATAATTTAAAAAAAAGGATTTTGCCTCAGGACTCAGATTTATTTATGGTTAGTATGGATGTCGAATCACTCTTTACTAACGTACCTGTTGAAGAAACAATTGAGATTATTCTGAGCCGGATTTTTACCAACCCAGATACCATTTTTAGCAATTTTAATATCAGGGATTTTAAAAAACGGCTGAAGCTTGCTGTGCTGGACACAGCTTTCGTTTTTAATGGTAAAGCCTACATTCAGGTCGATGGTATGGCGATGGGATCCCCTCTGGACCCTACCTTCGCCAACATCTGCATGTGGTCCCTGGAGGAGCGCATGCTGGATGAATGCCCATTGGCTTACCATCCTCTTTTCTAGAGTAGATATGTCGACGATACCTTTTTGCTGTTTAGGAATAAAGATCAAGCTGATAAATGTCTCGAATATGCTAATAATATGCACACTGAAGATCTGGCAACACTGGCCGCAAGGTCAACAACCTGTTGTTGTGGCTCTGCTAATTTTCACGAATTTCTTGTGTTAAAGACTGAGCTTCTATGTGGGATTGGCGTGAAAGGTTAGTAAAGATGCGTGGGTAACAGTGAACAGATAACATTGGACAATCTTAAGTCATAAGTGTGTTTAAGGTTTGAAAGTAGGGTAGATTTTCTTAAGCACCCTCCCCCTCCCTAACGTTGCCTAGGGGATGAACCTGCGCGTGGCTTAGGCGACTGTGCTGCCATCTATTGGGAGCTTTAATCATAAACTTCAGGTGGCCAACTTCTAAGCTATAAGAAGATGACGTATTACTCGAAAATGCCAGTCAGGAGAAAGGACTCCTTTAGGTTAATGTTTTCGTGCTACCCATCATATGAATTAGCGTGTAAAGTGATATTTGATATTCTCAATATCAAAGAAAATGATTTAACTGGATTTCAACTTATGGCACGCAATAGAGTGACTGGCAAGTTTGGGTACCATTCTTCCTTTGAGACGTTCATTAATAAATACGAAGATCAGATCGTTAATATTAGTAATAATGATAATGTTAATGTGGTAAACTTAAGTAATGTTTTTACTTACGTATCTATAAGATACGCCCTATTTAATATGGAGGATTCTATGCTTAGACAAATGTTAAGTCGATGGTCTGGTAAAATTAAGGTATACTTAACTTTAATATGGAAAAGTTCACTTAATTAGAAACAATACTTGCTCGCGTGGAAAAGCAACTGGTATGCTGAATGGTGTACGCACAGCAAAAATGGAACTAAAGAGAAATATTCCATCTTCCATAAACATTTTTGGCCATAATGTTACATTCCTTTACAAGGGACAGCATAGAAGGTGTTTCAAGTGTGGAAGAGAAACACATATGGCAGCAGAATGCAACTTTGATAATGAACCAAGGTTGAATATTTTTAACCTGTCGGATTTCCCATCAATGAATAATCAGGTTGTAGAAACTCATGATTCTCAAAATAATGAAGAACTGAATCAAGATGCCCATGCAGACAACCTACGAGATGTAGAAAAGCAGAAAGCAGAAATTGTTAAAGAAAACGAAAGTGCCAGACAGAGAAAACGGAAATACTGTAGAAAGTGCTCAAGACGATGAAAACTGGCATTTGACAAGTCAGGAAGAGGTAGTAGAAGAGGAATGCGTAACAAATGCTGAAAAGTTAAAGTATAGCTTACTTTTACCAGACCACTGAGTTGATTAACAGCTCTCCTAGGGATGGCCCGAAGGATTAGACTTATTTTACGTGGCTAAGAACTAATTGGTTACTTAGCGACGGGACCTACAGTTTATTGTGGAATCCGAACCACATTATAGCGAGAAATGAATTTCGATCACCAGAAATAAATTCCTCTAACTCTTCATCAGCCGGCCGGGGAATTGAACTCTGGCCCATCGAGTTACAGCCCGCAGCTCTACCGACTCACCAACAAAGAGTTAAACAAAGCTAATAGTAGGCTACATCAGAAGAGAATGATTCATTAGAGAAGCAAACTACGAACGATGAGACCATGAACGAAATCGACTTGAGTTCTTTCTCGGTATTTGAAGAACAAATGCAACAAGTTATCGAGAGTGCGCCAAAAGATCTGTTGGGAAACATGGATGAAATTGTCTCGGCTCTTCTAGGGACTTCTCAGGTAAAATTCAGAGGACCACCTGATAACAACGGTATTGACGATGAGATTCGGATTCCCTTTACTTTGGAATCTATACCTGATAATTGGAATAACGAAGACAATGCCAACGATAGTGGAGACGATAACGGTATGGTGGTTATAACCACGGTTGCATCGGTTTACAGGGAAAATGAAAATGAAGATGACGAAGAAAATATGGAGGTAAATGATGCATCTTCGTATGAAGAACGCTGCTTTTCCTCTCCAAAGAAGAAGGAAGATGGCGTAGATAAAGGAATAAAGGCATCAAAGACTAGTGGCCCTCATAAGTGAAACTCGAACTTGGAAAGTGTTGGTAAAATGACTTTTACAAAATAAATAGTGCAGCATAAAAAACGGAAAGATTGAAAAATGGTAGAAAAACTGATGCAGTTAAGAAAAAGAAAATCTGATAAGTTCATTTTTAAATATAGATTTGTAATAATGGCACTTTGTGTAGCTACTTTAAATATTAATGGGTTAAACGATATGAATAAACAAATGAAGGTAGTTAATTTAATGATGTATTATAAAATTGATGTTTTACAGATCCAAGAACATAATGTTAAAGATATTTCCACTTTGCAGTGTCTGGATAGATACTCTGAAATTGTATTAAACACAACAGTTAATATCAAAGGTGGAACACTGACATGTATTAATAGGAAAAGCAATATTAAGTTATTAACTAAAGAAATGGATAATGAGGGAAGAATAATTGGAATTAGAATATCTTATAGTAATTGTGTTATCCCTATCTTAAATATCTATGCACCATCAGGCACAAATAAAGCAAGTAAAAGGGAGGACCTTTTCAATAATAAGATTCTCTTCTACTTACGACATAATTGTGAAAACATTATCATGGGGGTGACTTCAATTGCATTATATACTTGTCTTAGAGATTGTAGTAATACTAATAGTAATCTAATGTCAAAAGCATTGAGTAATGTAGTTAAGAACATTGGATTAAAAGATAATTATATGTATTCAAATAAGATGCCTGAATATGCTTATGCCCGTGAAAATTATGGTTCAAGAATAGACAGGATTCATACTAAAAAAATTATTTAATAACATTAGTTTTGCAGAAACCATTCCCATCAGTTTTTCAGACCACAGTATAGTGATCTTAAGATTTAAACTTAGTTTGTACAAAAGAGGTGAAGAATTTTGGAAGCTTAATACAAAAGTTTTAATTTCAGAGAAAATGAAAGATAACTTTAATCAATTTTGGCAAAATATTAGATCTCAGAAAAATAAGCATACCAGTATCCTTGGCTGGTGGAAATGGGTGAAACTTCAGTGTAAACTATTTTTTATTAACCTGTCAAAAAATTTGTCACGAGAAAAATATGGTTTGTTAAATCTGTTTCAGACTAGATTACGTAATATCTGTGAGATCAGTTATAAGACAGAGGTAGATTATGACAAAATAAGGCTTTTGGAAAACAGAATATGTGATATTCAAAATGAGATTTTAGAAGGCGTGAAGATGAGAGTGAAATTGGATGACATAACCAAAGGAGAAAAAGTATCTGTGTATTTGCTTGGAAAGGAAAAGAAAAGAAACATATCATTAATTGAAAGTATGAAACGAAAAGATGGATCAGTGATAGACAATACGGAAGGGATTTCTCACTATGTAAAACAACATTTTGAAAATATTTTCAGTGCAGTAGATGTTGATGAAAATTACCAAGAATATTTTTTAGAAAAATGTGGGTTGGTTTTAAATGAGGAAGTAAAAGAGCTGCTGACTTGTGATATCCAGGGAGATGAAGTTTGGAATTTGCCATTAAGAGCATGAGTAACAATAAATCTCCTGGTTCTGATGGACTCCCAATTGAGTTTCATAAGAAGGTGTGGAAAATAATCAAGCTAGACTTTATGGAAATTATAA
The DNA here is from genome assembly GCA_039081455.1 of Macrobrachium rosenbergii. Lineage (NCBI taxonomy): Eukaryota > Metazoa > Arthropoda > Malacostraca > Decapoda > Palaemonidae > Macrobrachium > Macrobrachium rosenbergii. Next base: position 4,373 of record JANJGK010002002.1, on the reverse strand, counting down.
GATACATATGTACTGCCAAAAAATTGTGTGACAGCCAATTATTTGGTATAATAAAGTTAATTGCAAAATCAGGAGACTTAGGACATATAGAAAATTGGAGACCGATTTTGCTTTTGAACTCCGATTATAAGATTTTTGCCAAAGTCTTAACAAACAGATTAAAATGTGTTATGTAGAAAATAATTTCTAAAGAACAATATTCTGGAGTTAAAGGAAAATCCATTATCAATTGTAATAACACAATAAGAGATATTTTGTTCTATGTTAATGAAAATGACCAGCAATTAGCTGTTGTTAATATAGATTGGGCCAAGGCCTTTGATAGGGTCAATGTAGAATTTATTTTTAAAGTTATGAAAAAATTGGGATTTCCTGATGAATTTATTGTCATGATAAAAATGTTGTATAAAGACTGTAAAAGCTGTGGCCACGTAAATGGATTTCCTAGTTCGTCATTTTTCGTAAAAAGATCTATAAGGCAGGGTTGCCCTCTATCAATGTTGTTGTATGTTATTTTCCAGGATCCTTTGTATAAAGCTATTAAATCCAGTAATATGATAGTAGGCCCTAGTCTTCCTAATAAAATGAATATCACTATTCAAGGCTATGCTGATAATTCATCTGCATTATTGTCATCTGATGAATCAATATGTGACTGCTATAAAGAAATTCAGAGATTTGAGCAAGCGACTGGTGCCAGATTAAATAAAGATAAAACTAGTATAATGGGCATTGGTAAATGGAAAAACAGGAAAACATGGCCGTTAGATTGGATAAAGTCTGTTGATTGTACAAAAATTTCAGGAATAGATTTTTATAATGATTATGTGAATACACGTGAAAAAAACTGGTATGTAGTTACAAAGAAAAATGAAACTTCAGTAAATATTTTAAGCCAAAGGAAATTGTCGTTGCTCCAAAAATCTATAATCATTAATTCATTAATATCAAGTAAAGTATGGTACATCTCTCATACGGTGCCACCAGTGAAAAAATATGTCATGAAAATCAATGCTTGTATCTTTATATATGTATGGAGTGGTAGTTGTCATCCTATAAACAGGAACACTGTGTTTACCAAGGGGAGACGGAGGACTAGGAATAATAAATGTACATTTTAAAGCACTTTCAATATTTTGTGCAACTTGTTTAAAAGAAATATTTAATGATGAAGGTCTATGCTATTACTATTGCAGTATTAGACTAAGTTATCTAGTAGACGAGAGAAACTACACTGTATTGTCATTTTTAGCTACTCCATTTTATTCATTTGCTATAGATGTAATACGAAAAGTCTATAAACACAGCAAGTTTCCAAATATAAAGAGTAAGGAAATTTACCATATGATAAGACTACATGTTAAACCAAATGTTGAAGAAAACTATCCTCTTTTGGACAGGAGATTTATATGGTAAAAGCATAAACGCCTCATTTATTGGAGTTGCAGAGAGAGAAGTGATCTTTAAGTATGTACATAGGACTTTAGCAACCAACCAAAGGCTCAATACTTTAGGCATTAAAAGTAGTAACAAATGTGACAATTGTGAAGGGACAGAATATATATCGCATATATTTCATTTTTGTAAGGTTATTAAATGTACATTGAAATATTTCCAAAATGCACTATACCTTTGTTGTAAGATTAACAGGGATAAATTTTTTAATACCATCATGTTCAGTTTTAAATATAATACTGTAAAAGACCGAAATAGTGCTATAATAATGATCGTTGGATATATATATATATGCAGTTTGGATAAGTAAGAAAAACAAATACCCAAGAGAAGAAACGTGTGCCTTTGTGAAAAGTAAATTAAGTTATGACAGGTGTTTATTAAGAAACTTATATAAAGACAAAATTGCAAATGTATTCAGTGAAAGTATATCGATTTTGATTTCTATTTTTTTTAATCCATAATAATGTGTAAATATTGTAGGTATATAATTTTGTAATATCTTGGTAATATATTGCTTATGTAAATGAAATGTAATATTTTTCTTATTACGTAAATGAAATTTTATATTTTTCTTATTATGTAAAAGAAATGTGATATTTTTCTAATAAAAGATAAAAAAAACTATGCACACAAATATTAAGTTTACAACTGAGTACTAAAATGAAGACAAACTTCCCTTCCTAGATGTAACGGTTTTAGACACGATGATCATTTTAATACTACGGTTTTCAGAAAGAAAACTTTTACTGGCCTGGGTTCTAATTTTTATAGTCATTGTTTTTATAATTTTAAAGTGAATTCTTTATCTACCCTCTTCCACAGGGCTTTCAGTATAACATCCGACTGGACCAATTTCCATAACGAAATTCTCTACCTCCATCAGTACTTTATTAACAACTGCTTTCCATCCAAACTGTTTCATAAACATCTCTACAAATTTCTAAATAATATTTTCCATCCAAAATGTGAAATACCAACCGTACCTAAATTACTACTATACGCAAGCGTCTCGCTCATTCAGGATAAAAATTTCTGTCGAGAATTGCGGCAGATAATAGTTTTTTACCAGCAAGTGACCTAAAGCTAATAGCTTTTAATCTATTGACAATTAGGTCCTTATTCAAACACAAAGAGTCTTCTTCCTTTGATGACCTCGGGAGTCATTTACCTATTTAATTGCCCCAGATGTAACCTGGGGAAATATGTCGGCTCCACCCGCAGGTTGTTAAAAGTGAGATTGGATTCTCATCGAGGCGTGAGTTACAGAACGGGTGTTAAATTATCTAATCCAGAATTCTCTTGCATACGTGAACATGCAAAGAAATGCAAAGTCGATATTAAATACAAAGATTTTAAAATCATAGGCCGAACTCCCAACGACCAACAACTAGCAATTTTCGAATCGCTTTTTATTAAACAATTTGTCCCCCAACTAAATACTCATACCACCTCAACACCTCTATACCTCTAGTGAGTTCACATTGAAACTGAACCTGACCCGGACTGTCACCTGGTCTGTGCCTTCAGCACCACTTGGTGAATAAAAACTCTTCCTTTTTAATGTACTAATAGTTTTATGTTATAATTTTATGCTATGTTATTAAGAGTCTGTTTTTTAATATCTGTTTCTTTTATTGTATGGCTTTGAAAATGGGACTAACGTCTTAAAACGTCAGCAGCTAAATAAAGTACTCAGAAAGGAATAAAGAAGTGTCCTACTCGCACTAAATTGCTGTTTGTTGGATTAATAGAACCCGCCCTCAACTTCGATATATATATATATCTATATATATATATATATATATATATATATATATATATATATATATATATATATATATATATATATATATATATATATATATATATTGTCATAAACTGGCCCTTGGCTTGGTGAGAAAATTGAAACAATTATAATGATGCTGCCACGAAACCAAGAAAGTCCAGCTTATGAGCAAAAGGGAAAAGTTGTTTGAAAACTTACCTTAGAATTTTCCTGGATTTACAATTGAATGTGGAAGGTTGCCATATTGGAATTAGAATTCTTTTACAAATTTACAGGGATTTATTTACAGAGACTTAGCAAATAACCAATGAGATAACAAACAGCATGATAACTAGGGGGGCAAACTCATAAATAGGACACATGGAATGAGAATGCAAGGATTGGCAACAATCAAGTTGATTAAAAATGGGGCCAATGTGCAACACAATCAGTCCAATGAAAAATAATAACATTTAGTCTTGCCCTGTTTACATGAAATAGTCTTAGGTAATGCAAATGGTGGAACTCCAGTATGGGAGAATAACTCATATGAACAATTTCGGGCCACAACGGAATTCGGTAATGACTGCGACCGGGAATTTTCAGGATTTTGGTGGCAGACGAGATACTGAAGCATGGAATTGCGATCGGCCGCGTGTCTCCCCTGAAAGAGACGTTCTGCGTTAGCCCTGCTCAAACTAAGAGAAATGGAATCTACATATAAAATATCACCCAATACACGTTCTTGAATACTAAACATGACGTAGCCCCGAAGATAATTATGAGAAAATCACATTTTCACAGTCTTGGAATCGTAGTGGCTTGGGCTTTTGAAACCAGGAACACATGCTCGCTGTCACACAAAGGGGGAAGCTTGGGAAAAGGAAGGGATTAAACTTGAAGATAAATGAGAGAAATGGAAGGAATTTAGTGGAGAGAGACAGGGGTGACTGGCGCCAAATTCACTCTCGGCTTACCTATTTCAGACAAATATTTGAGCTCCAAAATACCATGTCTCGGGCGTACGATCGTGAACTTGGGCCGCCACCGAAGACAGACATACAATCAGGACAGTTGCTGGAAGGGCTCTGCTGGCTTGCTGCTTCGAGTGGGTGTCGGAGCCATAGGTCCCAAACCTGAAAGGGAATTC
>JANJGK010002001.1:130000-151683 GCA_039081455.1 Macrobrachium rosenbergii | reverse complement strand
TACAATTTTGTCCCCCCCCCCCTTTTTTTTTAGATATTCTTTTGTGAAAGGAGTCAAACTCCTAAAAAATTGAAGGTTGCTATCATGACATGTCTTTGTTTCTTGCAGGTCCAACCCAGGATTACATACACATACAATATAGCAACCGCTTCTTCACTTCCTGCTAAGATCAACAATAATTAAAACAAAAATGAATAAAGACACCCATCAGCCCATAATAAAAAAAAATGTAGCTATCTACCCAGAAAGCTTTCCTTATGGTATTGGCTTGGTATTATTGAGAATTATTTATCAACCCCAACTAATGTTAACCAAATCATAAGGTGCTTCTTTGGTACTGGGCCAGTTGATGACATGATTCCACGCATAAGCAAATAAGGATTCTCTACGCCTTTGTTTTAGCTCAGTAACTTTTGGACAGGCATGCCCATTCTTTACTAACTCGAGACCACTGCCACAATATTTAAGTCATGTCGCTCCGTTTCCTTTTCAAATATTTATCACCTGCGAGCCTCACTTTTCACTGAGGCACTCATCAGGACAAGAGCTGGCTTCGTATATGGAAATTTCAAGGATTCGCTAGCTTATCCATTGTGTTTCGTTTTTAACTGACACTTGACACACGCATACGAACGCGCGCTAGCTCACTCACTCACACACACAAACACACACACACACACACATATATATATATAATATGCATGTAAGTGGAGTGACTGATTATTATGTCCTGAGTTGGTTCAGTCATGTGAAAATATGGAGGACTTTAGGTTGGTTGTGTTAGGAGGGAAAATCGGACGGAGAACTAGAAAGAGTTGGGTCGTTGGTTTCAAAGGTGTCTCAGAGAGGAAGGGCTTTGATATCAAGGAAGCACAAGAGCGTGAGCAGATAGGAGGGAATATCGCAGTTTATGTAGAGGCTCTAATGTGTCCCTGATAACCTTCTGTGTTAGTATATGGAGCGACTTTTGTTCTGGAAGTTTTCTGTACAAAAGTTTTATCCACGATTCAGCAGTTAAAGCATGGATGAGGTCGTGAAATACGTACACACCAACACAGACAGACAATATATATATATATATATATATATATATATATATATATATATATATATATATATATATATATATATATATATATACATATATATATATATATATAAATTACCTCGGAATATTTTAGCCTGTGGATAATCCTTATCAGATAGGTTTCATCGGTGTGAATATTTAAACCCTTACTTCCATTATTTAGCAAGGTGTCAAGCACATGCTCTTTTATCCATTCATAAGTTTCTGACAATTTATTTATACCTGTACATGTTCTCTTTGCGGAACACGAAGTGATGACTGAAAATAACCAGAAAATATGAAATATTAAAGTAGGCAGGCATAAAGTTTTTGAAAATCAATACTTTGAATCAAATACCTTGTATTATAATGTGGCTTGATTGAAAGATAAAAAAGACCCATATTTCAGGTGACTGATGTTAATTGTCTGGTTCTTGTGTAAATTAAATGTTCCCAAATTTAGTTCAAATTCGTCTGTTATCTTGGACGTTAATATCTTGTGGTAAAAAGACTTTTTAGGCAAATTTTGTCTTGAATGCAGTGGATTCAAGAGCCATAGACTTAACGACACACACACACACACACACACACACACACACACACACACACACACACACACACACACACACACACACACACACACACACACACACACACACACACACACAGGAATACAAGGCATTCAAAGGCAACGATGTGTTACTGTCTTGTGATCAAAAGGCAGTTTAAACGAATTATGTCTCGAATGCAGCAGACTCAAGAGCGACAGATTTTGGCCAAAATCTCTTAGGTAAGAAAATTTCCAACCGGCGCACAGCGTGATTTTACAAGACATTCAGGGGAAACGATGCAGAACCTTACGCCTGCAGTTGAAATGAAAAGCAGAGTGGAGCGAATTAAGAAGTTCCATTGTCTGGAGCTATTGCGGGAGTACCTACAAAGTTTAAGCTACACTGCATCGTTAAATTCTCCAGGGCGGGAAGAAGTTGCCGTCGGCAATCGCAAGTCCGTTGCCGTTTGTCTTAACTTCAACTTCCAGGAACGAAGATTGCCTCTTCTCTGGACACGTGGGAATACTCTGCCTGAACTAGAGCGAAACTTTCTTCTTTTCGCTCTCCGACTTGTTGTTCGATTTCCTCCGCATTGCGATAACCTTTTGTTTTTTTTTTTTTTTATCCTTAAAGTTGTGGAGGCCTGTATTATTATTATTATTATTATTATTATTATTATTATTATTATTATTATTATTATTATTATTATTATTGTAGCCTCACAATTTAGCTTTATATTGCTAATGCTCGAATAGTGTAACTTTAGTTTCATTTTTGTCGATGAAAACAGGGCTTTGAGGTTTTTAAAACTGTTGGAGCTTGATGGTGGAACGAAAGTCCCGAAACGCCACCTATGCTACTGCAACCTCATACCCCACGAAAGAGGAAAATACAACCTGGTCCAGCAAGCACCAGTAAATGGGTCGATTTCATTTTTTTATTTGTTCATACTTGTTGTTGGGATGTAGTCCTCTTAGGACAGGGGATTTAGTATCTCCAATTGATTGATTATTATCGGTGTTTGAAACTGAAGTTTGATCCAATAAGGCACTTCGTAAAATGTTTCCCCCACTTGTGAAAAAGTGTTCTAGGTTATAACCATATTTGGTAGATTTCAGATGGGCAAGTAGCATCGTCTGCTAAAACAGTTACTGACTGCGCCATCTGCATTCCATGACGTGTACTATGTATCTTATTCATACAACATGGCTTCTTATCTTACTTAGAATATCTTTGAAGTCGATTTATCGGTTTTATTGGAGAATGAGGCGTAAACCATGTATAAGTAATAACAGGAAGATTACAATTCATCTTGCTTAATAAATTTTCGCGTCATTAATGGTCATTTCAGTATACAATCCATATTCTCTCATTGCCTTATATGGTACTGCAGTTAAGAGTATTGGGTAATCGGAAAGATCGTTATGTGGCAAGATCTAACCTAAATAATTTAAGTAGAACGAGATACTTATTTCACTTCTGAACGGTATAAACTACGATTTTTTGTGATTCTTGTAATTCAGTGCTGAGGTTTCAATTGATTATCCTCGTTGGTAAAGTGAAATTCATAGGCTAGCCAGAAAATCAGTAATATTTTGTTTGAGTATTTTTTTTTTTTCAGGAAAAAAGTTAAGTTTTCCGGAGAGGGAAATGCTTTGGTCAGGGATCGTGTTGAGAAATCAATGCCATGCCTTGGTTAGCCGGGTAAGCTGCTTTACACCTGGGGCTATTAGTGAGCTTGTTTGTTCAGTTACCGATAACACTAGAACATTTTCTTTCAGGTGTAGGTGTTGAAAAGAAAATAGCATGCAAAAGAAAAGGTATTTTTGAAGACAGCAGTTAAGGACATTTATTTATTCCCAAAATTTCTCACCGACTTTTCAAGGAATAAAGCCTAATGGCTTAAAACACAAATACCGATTATAGTGAATATTTTTTATTCATAGTATTTAGGTCCTTTAAAATATGGTAGCCGTCTGAGGCACAAAATTAATGGAGCACTTACCACACCCGTCGATTATAAAAAATACCATACACCTGAGACCCAGCAACAGACATGACTGTTCGAGATTCCGATACGTTTATTGTAAATGAAACTCTGCCATCTATCACTGTTCTCTCTCTCTCTCTCTCTCTCTCTCTCTCTCTCTCTCTCTCTCTGTGTGTGTGTGTGTGTTTGTGTGTGTATATATATATATATATATATATATATATATATATATATATATATATATATATATATATATATATATATATATATATATATAATTTTGGAGTGGGGAAAGCAGTCTATTTATAGACTTTAAACTCAAAATTCTTGTAGAAAGCGAAACAACATTCCCTTTAGTACAATAACAGCCAAGACACTCCTGGAGAGAGATACATAGTAAAAGGATTATTATGAGGCAGTGCGTTTTAAGAACGTTTTGTCGCACGGCAAGAATGGAGGATGATAAGTTGGTGAAATAAGTATACAGTGTTAAGTAAATGAAGGGGGAAATTCTAGAAAGAGATGGAGAGATGAGTAGTGGTTTTTGAAAGAAGGGGCATTAACAACCAGGAAGCAAGAGAGTGCTTGCAAGATAGAGGTGAATGGCAGTGTGTAGAAGGGGTTTGACACGTACAGTACTGGTGAGCCTTCTCTGTAGGTGTATGAAGTGGCTAGTGTTGTAAAAGCTTTCTGCACGGGGTTTATCCACTTTCCAGTATATATATATTTATTTATACACACACACACACACACATATACATATATATATATATATATATATATATATATATATATATATATATATATATATATATATATATATATATATATGTGACTGGAATATTTTCTGTTAAAGCAGAAATATTTACTGTTAAAAACGCCAAAAAGTAGAAAACTAATGCTATATATTTCGGAGAACAACTGTCTCCCCCGACAGGCAGGTAATGAATGAAATAAAGTTACAGAAAAGCGGTATTATACCAAGAGTTCCAAAGGTCAGCTGTTATACGTCACTCCAGTTGATAGCTTCTTAATCTTCTTAATCGCTGGTTGGAGGAAGATTTTTTTTATAATATCTGTGTCCCAAGCTCCCTTTGAGAGGTTCATCGTATTTCTTTGTTTAATCAGTGGTGATTCTATACCATCTGGCTTTTGAACTTGTAAGAGGTGCAAAAGAAACGAGCAGGTAAAAGTTACTGCTGGTTTATTACAGATTCAGGCAGTTTATATAGCGGCCGACTGGCGCCAAACCGCGGAAGACAATGACGTTGAGCGTGACCTGAGGTCAAAAACAATTAACAATAATATTCGGCGAACAAGTACAATTTACAATACAAAAACGTATAGAGCTTCAATATGGATACAGTCTTGATGCCTGCGAATAAAGAAACATACGATACATGATTTATGACAGTTGGATAAATACACATAAAGTTGAAATGGTAGAAAATGCGTGACCTGGCACGTTAGGCGTGACGAATTGAGTGTGAAGAAAGCGGGAAGTCACCAAAGAAAACTTGCTCAGCGGAGACTTAATTAATGACGCCTTCGAAGCACTCCGCTGACGTCGATGTGGTGACTTTACAAATACTCCCCTCCCCAAGACGTGGGACACGTCTGACTAATCTGTGTATCTGCTGGGGCGCTGAAGGGTACCACGGCTTCTCGAAGACAACGGAGGGGGCCACCCGCGCGTGAGGGTGCTGGGTTGCTGGTGCGGGCGGGCCCTTCCTGGGACGGCCGCGCGCCCGCCGTTTGTGGGGACCTGGGTGTGGCGAAGGGCGAGGAAGGTGCTGCGGTGACGCCGGTGCTCTCCTGCAGGAAGGCGGGCTTTAAGCGGTCTATTGAAACCCAGTCGTTCCTCCCAGGGAGTGCCAGCAGGAACGCCTTGCTGTTCCGCTCCAGCACGCGGAAGGGGGCCCTGTAGGGCCTGGTCAGCGGCGGGCAGACGGCGTCGACTCTGACGAAGACTTGGGTGGCAGATGACAGCTCTGGCGGTGTGAAGGTGGCCGACCTGCCGGTGTACGTGCGCTTGCAAGGGGCAAACTTGCCGGCCACGTCGCAGAGCCTCTGCAGTGATGGGGTGTGGCGATCTTCTGTCACAAGCTCGCCCGGTACCACAAGGAGCTCCCCGTAGGTTTTTTCGGCTGCGGACGGGTTGCCGTCGGCTCTGGGGGTGGTTCTCAAACCGAGGAGGCCCCATGGCAGCTGATGTTTCCAGTCATCAGCGGTGCAGCGGGCCATGAGGGACACTTTTAGGGACCTGTGGAACCGTTCGACCAGGTCGTTGGCTGCCGGGTTGTACGCCGTGGTGGTGTGATGCGTGGTCCCCAGTAGCTGAGCCAGGGCGGACCATAATTCGGACAGGAAGGCGGGGCCTCTGTCGGTTGTGATGTGGTCCGGGACGCCAAAGCGGCTAACCCAACTGGAAGGCAGGGCCTCGGCACACGCGCTGGCGGTGGCTTCTTGCATAGGTGTGGCTTCGGGCCACCTTGTTGAACAGTCTACCACCGTCAGGAGGTATCTGGACCCGCCTGATGGGGGAAGGGGCCCGACGACGTCAACGTGAATGTGGCCAAAGCGGCGCTCTGGCTGCAGGAACTCGCCTACCCCGGACTGCGTGTGACGCCCCACCTTGCTGGTCTGGCACCGCAGGCACTGTTTCGCCCAGGACGTAGCGTCCTTCTGCACCCCGTGCCAAACGAACTTTTTTGAGAGCAGTTTGGCCGTAGTTCTGCCAGAGGGATGTGAGAGGCCGTGAATTATGTCGAATATCTGGCGGCGACGTGAGGCTGGAACCAAGGGGCGGGGCTGGCCCGTACTGATGTCACACAGGAGACTTGGGCCTCCGGGGGCGAGGGTCACGTCCCGCCACTTAAGGGACATGATGTCGGTGCGGTAGGCTGGGGTTTCTGGGTCAGCGGCCTGTTCTCTGGCGAGGTCTTGGTAGTTTACTCCAAGCTGTACTGCATTCAGCTCGACTCTGGAGAGGGCGTCTGCTACAGGGTTTTTTCTGCCGGGGAGGTACCTGACGGAGCAGGTGAATTCGGCTATGGCTGAGAGGTGGCACTGCTGCCTGGAAGACCATGCGTCCCCCTGCTTCATGAAGGCGTGAACCAATGGCTGGTGGTCCGTGAAGATTGTGAAGGGCGTCCCCTCCAGGAGGAACTTGAAGAGCCGGACTGCGTGGTACATCGCGCAGAGTTCCCTGTCGAAGGTGCTGTAGCGGGTCTCTGCGGGATTGAATTTCTTGCTGAAGAAGGCGATGGGCTGGGCGGGCGCCGTTGATGACCTGCTCCGGGACAGCACCACAGGCAACGTTACTGGCATCCGTCGTCAGCTGGAGAGGGGCCTTGGGATCCTGGTGTGCCAAGGCGGTTGCCTCGGTGAGGGCGGCCTTCGTCAGGGAGAAGGCCTGCTGCTGGCTGGGTCCCCAAGACAGGGACTTTGGTTGGCCTTTGAGAACTTCCGTCAGGGGGGCCGTGGTTTGTGCGATCCCGGGGATGAACCGCCTGTAGAAGTTCACCATCCCGAGGAACTCCTGGACGGCCTTGACGGAGGTGGGGGTTGGGAACCTGGTTACGGCTGCTACCTTTGACGTGAGTGGGCGGACGCCTGCCGGGGATACCTCGTGGCCCAGGAAGTCTGCTTTCTGGACGCCGAAGGTGCACTTGTCAAAACGGACGACGAGGCCGTTCTCTTGGAGGCGCCGCAGGACTGCCCTGATGTGCCTTTGGTGTTCACTGAGAGACCTGGAAAATATGAGGATTTCATCAACGTAGCAGACGCAGAATTTCAGGTCCCCGAGGATGCTGTCCATGAGCCGCTGGAAGGTCGCCCCGGCGTTCCTCAATCCGAAGGTGGAGAAGGCGAACACGTAGGACACGAACGGCGTGATGATGGCGGTCTTTGGTATATCCTCTGGTGCGACAGGTACCTGAAAGTATGATTTAAGAAGGTCCAATTTAGTGAATACCTTGACTCCGTGAAAGGAGGCCGTGAGGTCCTGCATGTTGGGCAAAGGGTAGTGGTCGGGCTCCGTTGCAATGTTGAGACGTCTGTAGTCGCCGCAAGGTCTCCAGGAGCCGTCCGGTTTCTGCACCATGTGGAGGGGGGAGGCCCACGGGCTGGAGGCCTTTCTGCAGATTCCCATCCGCTCCATCTCTGCGAATGCCTTCTTCGCCTCCTGCAGGCGTTGTGGGGGAAGCCTACGGAACTTCGCATGTGTCGGGGGGCCTTTAGTTGTTAATGTGATGGTATATGCCATGTTTGGCTGGGGCCCCGGGGACTTGTCGAAGTTCGGGCTTGAAAACTTCGGGGAACTCCGTCAGCAGGTGTGCATACTGGTGGGGGGGCGACAGAGCTGATGGTGGGTGCCTTGGGTCCCACTGTTAATGGGAGGGACCGGCAGGAGTCAGTATCGAGGAGGCGCTTACGCCTCACATCGACTAGCAGGCCAAAGTGCGCCAGGAAGTCGGCCCCCAGGAGCGGGGTTCCTACGTCAGCGACGATGAAGTCCCAGGAGTAATTTTGGCCAAGGATGGAGATCGACAGGGGCCTGGTGCCGTAGGAGAGGATGGGGGATCCGTTGGCGGCCGTCAGGAAGGTGGCCGGGTCTGGTTTCTGGCTGCGGTCCTCCCTGGATGCCGGGAAGATTGATCTGAAGGCCCCTGTGTCGACCAGCATCATCCTGCCGGAGACGGTGTCGCGGACATAGAAGCCTACTGGTTCTGGGCCCCTGGGTTTTTCGGTTGCCATGGCGGTTTGTCCTGCTGGCCGCCACCACCCCCGTTTTTTTGAACGGGTGAACAAACAGGGCGGCAGGCAGTTTCGGGCGTCCTTGCCGAACCACTTGTGGTAGCGACAGAGGCCCAGGGAACTCCATTTGTTGTGGGTCGGTGGACGTCTCCTGGCGACGGCGTTGACGCCCTGCTCCACTTCTTCTTCCGGCTGGATGGAGCTGATCGACTGTGTGGGCGCTTTTAGCCGCTGTGTGGCCTGCACGCAGTTCGTGAGGTGCTGCGCCGTTTCGATGAGGTCATCGAGAGGCATGGTGTAGGGGTGAGGAATCTGGGTGCAGACCTTCGGGAGGAGCTGGCGAAGGTAGATCTCCCGCGACAGGCTTATTTCCTGTCGCTTTTTCGTGCCATCGAAATCTGGCAGTGACAGGAGGTCCACGACCATGCTCCATGCGTCTCTTGCGTTGAGGTCGTGCTGTGGGTTGACAGCGAGGTCGATAGGTAGGGAGCACGTTTCGAGGAGGATCTTCTTCGCAGCGTTGTATGTGAGGGTTTGTGTCTCGGGCACCCGCAAGACGAGTTTTCTGTATACGTCCTCTGGGAGGGCATTAAGCACCGTGTCGGCCTGCAGGATTTCGTCCGTCAGGTGCGCCACCCTGAAGTGGCTCTTGACCCTGCGCAGCCACATTGTTGGGTTCCCCTGTATGAAAGGTGGCAACTTTATGGTGAGGGTGGCCCGCGACTGTGTTGCCGGGCCATGGAGTGTTCGGGGCGCTGGCGTGGGTGTGGAGGTGCAGGAGGGCCTCAGTGCGGGGACGGGCGCAGGTGAGATGAGAGGAAAGTAGACCTCCGAGTCCGCGAGGTCCGCGGTTAAGTGCATGAAGGAGGGGATACCCGCATCCATGCTCGCTCCTTTGCCCTCTTACTGGAGTGGGGTACTCGCGTCAGAACGCACTTTCGTGTGCCGTGTGGGTCCGCTAGTGACACTGGTGGGGTTTGCCGACGAGAGTCAGCACGCTCAAACGCTGGTTACAGCGCCGTGTTTAGGCCGCTAAGAGCGTTGGAGGGTTCCTGGAGCCAAGACTGAGTCACCGTGTCGGTCCGCTAATGGCTCCGGGATACTCCGGGGGGTCACCACTGTAAGAGGTGCAAAAGAAACGAGCAGGTAAAAGTTACTGCTGGTTTATTACAGATTCAGGCAGTTTATATAGCGGCCGACTGGCGCCGAACCGCGGAAGACAATGACATTGAGCGTGACCTGAGGTCAAAAACAATTAAAAATATTCGGCGAACAAGTACAATTTACAATACAAAAACGTATAGAGCTTCAATATGGATACAGTCTTGATGCCTGCGAATAAAGAAACATACGATACATGATTTATGACAGTTGGACAAATACACATAAAGTTGAAATGGTAGAAAATGCGTGACCTGGCACATTAGGCGTGACGAATTGAGTGTGAAGAAAGCGGGAAGTCACCAAAGAAAACTTGCTCAGCGGAGACTTAATTAATGACGCCTTCGAAGCACTCCGCTGACGTCGATGTGGTGGCTTTACAAACTGACAGTTGCTGCTATAAATTATACGTGACAAATTCCAGTTTATTCTGTGTCTGTTTATTTAAGTGGTTAAAAATAGCTGAGCTCTATTGGCCATACCTTACTGAATGTTTACAGTATGTTGTATTAATCTTTGGGGGAATGATTTACCTGTAAAACTAATGTAGGATTGGTCACAGTCGAGGCAAGGGATTTTGTATACTCCTGTGTCTTTGGGGACTGGCTTTTGTTGGACTATTAGGGATTTGGCTAAGGTATATGGGTAGGTAAAGTCAAAAGGATTTGAGTTTCCAAGTGTCTTTGTCAATGGCTTAATACTGTCCAGGTGTGGGATTTTTATTTTATGGTTGGGTGTCTCTCTAGTCTTGTTTTGAGGAGGACGGTAGATTATGTTTGCTTTATGGATCGCTTTCTCAATTATATGGTCAGGGTGCTTTAAAGATGATAGCCGCTTACGGATTAGTTAAATTTCCTTTTCCAGGAAATCCGGGGAGCAAATCCGTAAGGCTCTTAAGAATAAGTTGCTGGGTACGCCAATCTTGATAGAAATGTCTTGATAACTAAAATAGTGAATGTATGAAAATGACAATGTTGGTTTTCTGTATATGGTAAATTTGTATTCTGTCATGTCTCTAATTATTAAAACATCAAGAAAAGGAATTTCGTTGTCTGTTTCCCTTTCAACTTTGAATTTGATGCATTCGATTTATTATTAGTTTCAAAATATTCCATGTACGGGTTGGCTAAAACGGGACTTAAAGGGCTGCCCATGCTGCATGTGTCATATTTCATTTATGCCACATTTAAAGAAACTACGTTTCTTAGTAAATCTAAGATAATTCCCAACATATATATCTCTATCGCACATGAAAGGAAGGCTATTGTGAAATCTCCGTTTGGTCAAACCAGACGCAAACGTCATCAATAAGTACCTGTGTAGTGCTTTAAGACAGTGCGTCATCATACATTAGCATCCGTTTGCATAAACTCAGCGTTCTCCTTTTGCTCAGAGCTGGAGGCAAAGTCACGTAGCCGTGGGAAGTTCTTGGGAACGAGGTCATATGTTTGTTCGTGTGTGTGCATCTTAGTCTTGCTATGTAAAAGTGTGACAGCTTAGATATTAGATCGACATGGGAGATCATCCCGTGCAGACCAATTGTATTCTTTTGTAAATAAGTCTTTATACGAAATACAAGAAAAACCACTATGGAGTTTGTCTGAAATCCTGCAGAACATTGGTCTGATCTTCCAAAAACAGTCTTATTCTACAGCCATGGAGAAACTGAAGATGTCATAACCAAACTCTGACTGAGTTCCAAACACAGTCCTTATAACCAAACACCTGGAGGAATTTCTGATGAAATACCTTCATACAACAGTGGTGGCAGCACACACAACAGCGGTCACAACAGAGCTTTCTGGCAGCACCTCTACATGGCGTCTACATTGGTAAACGGAAGCTCCGATACGGCGAGATGCCCAAAAAACCATAGACAATTGTCATCTTCATAAACATGGTTACAAGCAGACGGAAAGAAAACAATCAACAACGAAAAAGCGAGGAAAACATCTGACCTTCACAACACATCTACCCCAACGCATGGCAGAAAGAGAGAGAGAAATCTACACAAATCTACGCAACATTGCACATCAACACTCCACGTTGTTCCCTGAGGGTTTCTGCAATCAACATTCATCAACATAAGAAGTTCAACATCCACAATAACATCCCTTCGATGACGTGTATCTAGCCAGACGGAAGTTGGACAGCAGAGGAACCTCGTCGACCTACTTACCAGAATCCAATAAAAAGCTAAGTACAGCCATTATTTATAACAGTTGGTATATTCATTTACAGTGTTCGGGTCTCGAGTGGCAGGTTGCTGATATAAGGTGAGCAGTGCCGTAGATTAATACCTTTGCCTTGCAGACGTAGCGGTTCCTGATACCTCATTTTTTTTTCTTACTTTTGTGTCCTTTTATTTTTTACGCCTGACACATTGTTAACTCTGTTCTTTTTCAGGAAAGTGCATTTATTACCTTTCATTATTGTATTTTATGATGCATTTTTCATAAGTGATGTTATTTTTTAGCGGTTATATGAATCTCGGTTGTTATTTACTTGCGTTCCTGGTTTAGATTTATGAGGTTACATAGCGGCCGTGTTTATTCATATAGGTTTCAAGATCACTTAGAGAGTAGGCGTGCGGATAGGAAACTTAGTAGGAAAATGACTCCTCCAACCCCAAGTGGGAGCGACCCCACCACTTCCCTACAGAATCCTGTGTTATTCTATTTAACACTTGTAACAGCAATGTTACCTGAACCTTTGGTTAAGTGTTTTGACGAAAAATTACAATCAGATAGCTCAGAATTAGATATCTATAGGCAAGTTCGGAAACACTTGTCCAAGTGTACAGATCTCGATCCTTCTCTGATTCAGGATTTTACAAAGAAAGAAAACAAAAATCATGCGTCTACATCACCGCAACAGGTTAACTTAGTCACTAATAATCCATCAGCAGTCATTTGTTACAATTGCAAAAAACCTGGTCATGTGATAAATGAGTGTAAGTCCCGCTATTGTTCAATCCATAACAGTACGCATCATAAGTATAGTCATTGCAATGCAAGAAAGAAGAATTTAAACAGTAACACAAACATTCAAAACACTGGTAATGACGCTAAAAAGCAACAGTACCATGGGGGAAAGAACAAACATTACAAGCAGAACAGTAATGCAGGTCAGAAACAAGTACATTCAAATCGTTCCTCGGGAAAGCCAACTTCAGGCTCAGCAGTTCCAAACAATAATGCGTCAGTGAATTTTCCGAATGCCGGCGGGCAGACAAACACCACATAGCCAGCTTAAAGGGGGAGGAGAGTGATATTGGGTTATCATCACTTTTTGAATCAGATAATAAGTTTAATGTTCTCCAAGATATGTGTGAAGACAAGAATTTTCCAGAAATCGAGGTAGTGTCTCCCAAACATGCAGAGCACGGTCCCGTAGATTTTTGCAAAATACACGCTATTATTGGCTCAGAAGAAGTTAGACCCACTTTGCATGCAGTTAGCTTAGAACACAAGCATTTCACCTTGTTTTTTGATTCAGGTAGTCCACGTAATATAATGGATTTACGTACCCATCACCTTTTATTTTCAAGATTTCCCATCGAACGCTCTGATGTTCGTTTGTCAGGAATAGGCAATAATGAATTAGATGTAATTGGTACATCTCAGATACAATACAGGTTGGGGCAACGTACTTTTACGGATACCTTTATCATAGTTGGCAATATTAATATGTACCCAGTAGTTATTATGGGATATCCATCAATGTCATTACATAACGTAATTTTAACACCCGCAAAACACGGAGTGTTTATAAAAGGGAAATTCTATCGGTCTTCACACACATTGAAATCCGTTTTGGATCAGAAGGAGACAGAGAGTAAGAAGATAACGTATATCGAAGAGCCAGTCACTTGTCTCATAAGCGATGATATTGTTACAGCAACCCAACATAACTCTCAGGCACCCGTCCTTGCTGCGTTCGCACAAACCATCGAGCCAAACACACCATCGTATCTCACGGTCAAGGTTAAAAGAAAATTGCCAGGCTCAGAGGTTTTAATTCTTCCTGATACCTTAAAGATCAATGGGCTTTCAGTCACGCAAGCATTATACACAGTAAATTCTGATCATCGGGTTAACATTGAAGTTTTTAATCACTTAAATGCTGCTTTAACAGTACATGAAAATCAACATATTGTCAATATCGAAGCATATAAACATCGAATCCTTACAGTTGCTGAAATTAACTCCACTGAATCAGCAACAGACGAATCTCTTTTAAAGGTAATTAAAGGCAAGATCGAAGCAGACATCTTAGACAGGGATATAAGCAAGAAATTTTTTGATCTTTTATCCAAATATAGTGATGTTTTTTCTACTAGTACTGGAGCTTTAGGCAAAACGGAAGTCATCGAACATCAAATTCGTTTAAAGGATAAAGACCAGGTCATTTACGTGCCTTCATATCGTCTACCGGCCAAATTTCTGAATGAAATCAATGTTGAGGTAGATAAAATGTTAAAAGAGGGGGTTATTAAGAAATCTAACAGCCCTTATAATTTTCCCTTGATAGTAGTACCAAAAAAGGACAAAACCTGGAGGATTTGTGTTGACTTTCGCAAGCTTAACGACCAAACTATCCCTGATCGTTTCCCAGTACCTTGCACAGATGATATTTTGTCTCTATTAGGACAGAATAAATTTTTTACTTCCTTGGACTTACTTAAAGGCTTTCACCAGATACCCTTAGCTAAGGATAGTACCCAGTACACTGCTTTTAGTACAGCTAGAGGTCACTATGAATTCCTACGTATGCCATTTGGGCTACGTTGTGCTCCTATTACGTTCACTAGAATGATCAATATAGTGTTCGGAGATTTACTATGGAATATTCTCCATGCTTATATGGATGATTTAGTTATATTTTCCAACACCTTGGAGGAGCATTTAAGTAAACTAGAAATAGTCCTTCAGAGGTTAAGAGAACATCATCTAAAAGTAAAAATTTCTAAATGTGAGTTTTTTAAAGACGAATTAGTCTATTTGGGTTTCATGGTATCTCGGCAAGGTCTTAAAGTAGTCCATGATAAAATCTCTGCTATTAGTAAATTTCCCGTTCCTACTAATGTTAAAGCCATACAGCAATTTCTCGGGGTTTCGGGTTATTATCGTCGGTTTATCCGAGATTATTCAGTAATAGCAGCTCCTTTAACTGATCTCATAAGGAAGGACGTAACTTTCAAATGGGAATCCCAACATCAAATTGCTTTTGATACCTTGAAAGAAAAAATCAGTTCTGCTCCTATTTTAAAGTTTCCCGATTTTACTAAAGAGTTTATTATTGCAACCGACGCATCAGATCAAGGAGTAGGAGGTGTGTTACTCCAGTGGCATAACAATAAGTTTTTCCCCATTGCTTTTTATTCTCGCAAATTAAAAATGTCAGAGAAGAAATATGCAGTAATAGATAAGGAATGCCTCGCCATTGCTAATTCGTTGGTACATTTTAAATATATAATCTATGGGTATAGTGTCAAGGTTCTAACTGATCACAAGCCCCTTACTGACTTTTTTAAAGGTTTCAATCATAGTCCTAAAAGAACTCGGTGGCACATGATTATCCAGGACTTTGGAGCTAAAATTGGATACTTACCCGGTAAAGCAAACGTAATCGCAGATGCGCTATCTCGTAACCCAGTACCAACACACTCAATACCTTTCGCTGATCTAGAAGAAATTCCAATTCCTTCGCAAGCTATGAAAATTGCTATCGAAAATGGTCAATCGTTAGCCCAAGCAACAGAGAATATTACAGATATAGAATGGAATCTA
Organism: Macrobrachium rosenbergii; assembly: GCA_039081455.1. Classification (NCBI taxonomy): domain Eukaryota; kingdom Metazoa; phylum Arthropoda; class Malacostraca; order Decapoda; family Palaemonidae; genus Macrobrachium; species Macrobrachium rosenbergii. The sequence goes on along the minus strand of JANJGK010002001.1, from coordinate 136,365 downwards.
GACTCAGTACGACAAGAACAAATGAAAGATCAGAAATTAAGAGTAATAATAGATGCATTAAATAGGAATCCAGATGATAAGGAATATGTGAAATATACGAATCAATATTTCTTGATTAAGGATAACATTCTATGCCGATCTGTGGCTAGGAGAACCAGGAGTTCAACACAGTTAACTAACGACCAAGTGGTTGTACCTATCACATTAATCCCAATCGTTCTGAAATGGCTTCACAACTATCCTCTGCATGGTCATCCTGGGTTCGAAATAACCTCTCAAAAGGCCAAGTCATTATTTTACTGGTCTACTATGTTAAAAGATATTAAGACATATATTAAAAACTGTGATATATGTTTCCGTCACAAGGGCCATACTAAGAATCCTGTAGGTCTCGGAACTTATCCCGTGCCTAGCAAACCTTTTGAAAGGGTACACCTTGATTTATTGACAGGTTTTTACGAGACAGACCGGGGAATAAAAACCTCTTGGTTATCATTGACGCCCTTACACGGTATACTGAATTAATACCACTAAAAAGTAAAACAGCCATTGAGTGCGCTAGGAAGTTTTACGAGTGCTATATATGCAGACATGGAATTCCAAATATAATAATCTCTGACTCAGGTGGAGAATTCAATAATCACTTCCTTAACTCATTGTGCGAAATTCTGCAAATAAAGAAAGTCAATACGATGATATACCATCCTGAATCTAATGGATTGGTAGAACGGGTTAATAGAAAGGTGCTAGACATACTGCGTGTAAACATAGGCGGTATGGACCCAAACTGGGATATTGCAATACCCACCGTGTCCAGTACCCTAAATAACAATTATCATACTTCAATCCGTATGTCTCCCCATGAAGCTGTATATGGGATACCTGCTAGGTCACCTTTTCACATATTATCCCCGACATCTAGTTTATCAGATCCGTTGAAGGATATAATAGATGTTAGCCGAAGTAGATATCAAACACTTTATCAAAACCTCTTACAGGCTCAAGTGTTAATGAAGAATGCACATGATAAAAAAGCTAAGGTCACAAAGCCTTACCAAGAAGGAGATATAGTATATGTACAAGTCTATGTTAGAAAAGGGCTAAATTGGAAATTGTTGCCTAAGTTTGAAGGTCCTTTCATAGTTATAGAAGTTTTAATAGGTAACCGACTTAAAATTCGGAATCAGTCCGATTCAACCGATGTTCGAACAGTACCTATCTCTCATGTGAGAGCTTAAGACAATGGTTTGTTATGAAAAAGTTAATTATTGTGTGAATTTTTACATCATTTGGATGATGCGATGTTTTTGTTTCATTATTTACAAGTTATTTTCTTTTACAGGCTCCAACATGAAGCTTGTCAAATTATACCATGCACTATTCCTCTCAATGTTTATCGTAGCTGGGAAGAGTTCTGAAATAACTTTACATCATGGTTCTATAGTAGAGGAAATGAATAATTTCTTTCTAACTGGCAGTAATATAGTTTTAGAAGTCAATATGAACGCCATTTTTACTAGCGAAAATGAAGTCATAACTTTGAAATCAGAATTGACTCTTTTTTATCAATCTCTGGCAGACTTGCATAAATCATTCTTAGATAGCAGTGATCCAACGTCGCCGAATCAAGTCAGTGACACAATTAATATGCTTTTCTGGGAATTAAGGAATAAAACAAGCGAAGCTGAAATCTTGGCTCGTGATTTGCTAATGTGGTCAATACCTCATGACGTTACAGAAAGGCGTAACCCACTTGTTCTAGCGGCATTAAATTTGGTTGGTTCCGTAGCAGGTCTTGGGTTAGGGATTTCAAATCGTTTAAAACTTCGCGATCACGGGGTTAAAATCGAAAATCTGGAACATCAGCAAGAGGTATTAGCAGGAGAACTAAACAAACAAATTCAAGCTTTGAACAGCATAATCAGTAAAGTAAATGAACAGTCACGACGTTTCAATCAGATTCATGACACTCAAGTTTTGTTAGCAACTTTGATGTATTATCACGCTAAAATTAATCATGTATACTCGAGAGTTTCAAGCTTTATCGAAAAATCAAAAGATTACGTGGAAGCTATAACACTTGCTGCTAAAGGCGTGTTGTCTCCTCATTTGTTACCGATTAAAGATCTTACTCAGATTATCAATAATGCTCACGATAAAATGCGCTATGTTCCAGTAGTAGATTTCCATAAAGTTGAGTTTTATTACAGCTTGATTACAGTTAAAGTTGACCTTGATAAGATCGTAATCGACATTCCTTTCAACCCATCAGATGCGTGGAAAGCGTATAAAGTTTCGCCTTTTCCCACGTATGTATCTAACGTCTCGACACCTATTATTAATAATCTGTCAGCTCTAGTATTGGTTTCCGCCAATAAGGAAGCTTTTACGGTAGTCCGAGACCAAGCACTGTTAAATGATTGCCATGATGTTATGAATAATGTAGTGTGCAGGATCGATTTGTTTGAATTCTTAAACATTACGTCATTGAATTCATGCGAATTGGACTTGGTACTTAACAGAACCTCTCCCCATACACATGAACATTGTTTGGCTGGTTTAGTACGGTATCGTGACAATCAGTTTCGTCACAGGCTCGTGAATGGCACGTCATTCGTCTTCTCTGCAGAACCATACATCGTCACTTGCCCAGATGGTACTAGGACAACAGGACACATGTTCGTCGTTAATGATGGCTGCACTGCAACAACGTCGTCACTCTTCATCCGAGCTAGCACATCCATCATCAGAGGCCGCAACTTCTTCATCAACACATCGTGGGGAAACACTAGGCTGCAAGGTCTAACAATTCCCTACAGCAGGCCCATCGAAAACGCTATTGCATCATTAGACTTGCTGTCTCCTGCGAGCCATTCTTCTGATCACCATGATTTTCTTCTCCTCTACACATTAATTGCCGTTGGTATGTTCCTGGGAGCCGTAGGCGTAATCGTCAGCGTAATGTTTTGGAAAAAAGCACGAGAGATGAAGGAGACCATTGCGAAATCTACTGTTTCTCAAAGGTCAACGTTGGACTGGCGCAATTATATGTTTCGTGTTCAATAATGGAATTACTGGCCATTTTTTCATTAAAGCTCGAATACACAGAGAAAGACTGAAAAGGTTCTATTTTCGTTGGTAATGTATGTGAGGAAGAGCTGAACATTTCTGGTGTTATCATTTATCTACATTTATTTCTTTAATAACCTATACTACATATGTATGTATCAATTGCGTGTAGTAGCATGTTGTTCATTCAACATTTTGCATTTTGGTTGTCCATACTGATTAATCTATCAGGATAACTGTTTGTTTATATAAACCTACCATATGGTTATTACCTTTGGATACATTTTTTAAGCATTGATTTCAATCTCTATCATTGCAAGTGTATTCATATAATCTGTGCACAAATGTTTTTACTTCGTATACGAATTGCATTATCATTTCTGAATTGCATTATCATTTCAGAATTGCATTATCATTTCAGGATTGCATTATCATTTCTGAATTGCATTATTTTATTTGATTTATCCGGATTGCATTATCTATATATGATTTACATGTTAATCATTAGCATTGTCAGTATAATCAATATTTGAGTTATATAACTTACCCTTTTTTTTCTCACTTTGCTACATTTTAGTAAGACTTGTGTTCACAAATATGCAACATATTTCAGTATTTGCTGTCTTCAGTAATTACTATATATCTCATTCACATTTTGAGTATAATGATATTTGGAAGCGTATATTTTCTTTTGCTTTCTGAGAATTTATGCTTAGCTAGTGAATGCCTGTTTTGATGATTTCGTTCCTATTGTGTTTTACGTGGCCGAGCAAATGTCATATTTCATTTATGCCACATTTAAAGAAACTACGTTTCTTAGTAAATCTAAGATAATTCCCAACATATATATCTCTATCGCACATGAAAGGAAGGCTATTGTGAAATCTCCGTTTGGTCAAACCAGACGCAAACGTCATCAATAAGTACCTGTGTAGTGCTTTAAGACAGTGCGTCATCATACATTAGCATCCGTTTGCATAAACTCAGCGTTCTCCTTTTGCTCAGAGCTGGAGGCAAAGTCACGTAGCCGTGGGAAGTTCTTGGGAACGAGGTCATATGTTTGTTCGTGTGTGTGCATCTTAGTCTTGCTATGTAAAAGTGTGACAGCTTAGATATTAGATCGACATGGGAGATCATCCCGTGCAGACCAATTGTATTCTTTTGTAAATAAGTCTTTATACGAAATACAAGAAAAACCACTATGGAGTTTGTCTGAAATCCTGCAGAACATTGGTCTGATCTTCCAAAAACTCTTATTCTACAACCATGGAGAAACTGAAGATGTCATAACCAAACTCTGACTGAGTTCCAAACACAGTCCTTATAACCAAACACCTGGAGGAATTTCTGATGAAATACCTTCACACAACACATACAGTAGAAAGTTTATTAGCCTCATGAATGATGCCAAATCACGGAAACAAATCTAACTCCTTGTGAAGCAGTGGATGTCCCAGTGTATTCATATCATTATTTAATATATTGACTGTAATGTTATATCACACAAGAAAAATATTACACTTTTCTCGTATTTGAAATAATCAAGAAAAAATATATAATTGACAGATATCTGAATTTCAATCCTAATTATAGTTATGGTTTGAAATCAATATGTCCAGGTGCTTTGGTTCTATTTCAGTTCTCCTTAATTTAGCAAATCATTTCCATTTTCAGATCATATTAGGTATCCTGTAGTATCTAAGTAATGAATGACACACTAGTAATTTGAGATTCAAGAGACCATCTTAGGAATGTTGGTGACAATTTGAACTACACTAAGTCTTCTCTGCCTACAAACAGCTGTGCCAGAAGGTTCATTCTCCTACTAAGGGATTCAGAGCCGATGAAACATGGTTTTTCGGAAACACCTTTTTATCAAAGCACTGGATAAAGGTGAAAGTTGGCAAGTGTATATTTTATAACTCTACCTAATTTTTACAAGTATTATTTACTTATTTACAGTAGTACCTAAGTTCAATAGTTCTGGTACTTGGAGTAAAAGTGTATTTCCTATGCCAGAGCCATCAAAATCGCAGGTAAGGATTTTGAACACAATAGGGATGTTAACCCATGACGTCATAAGGCTCCACCCACAGTGAAGAGAAGTTTACATATGGGGAAAACGTCTCTTCACTGTGGCTCTGGTCACATGTCGATGACATGTTCGCTAATTGATATTAGCCCCCAGGGCCAAGAGAAAGAGGTCTGCTCACTTCCCCCCAAATCCCCCATGTAGACGGAGCTTTGCCTACCTCCTTATTGCGTCAGCAGGTGAATTGCCGTAATGAGCAGGTACCTCTAAAATACGTCATCGCCTGCATAGTTACCCTAGGTTGGAGGCGACTCCATTCAGTTGGGTAGACCTTGTCTCTTTTGGCCTTGTTAGTGCCTATCCTAGACTTCAGCGATATCAATGACGGCAAGCAGGATTTATCATCGTCCCCTTGATTGCATTATCGTTCTCAGCAATTTAATTATTATTATTATTACCAATATTATTATATTACTATTTTGTGGAAGCTTCATCGCAACTTACGCTATAGTAAATCTTGCCACGGGTCGTCTCGCTTGTATGCAAAGTGGCAAGCTGAAGCACAAATGCAGTCTTGCAACCACGGGGACAATTCCAAATCCTGCTGGCCATTATCGAATCTGCTGAAGCCTAGACTGTGCAAACATATCCATTCACCGCATACCTGGTGGATGGGCGGAGCCTCATGACGTCAAATTACGTTTACGTCACGAATTGTTTTAGGATCCTTATCTATGATTTTCTCGGTTCCGGCATCGGCGACTTCATTTCACAGTATAAATATCAAAATTATCGAACTTAGGTACTAAATAATACTTGCAAAAATCAGGTAGGCTTATAAAATGTCCACTTGCCAACTTTCACCTTTGCTGAAAAACCGTGTTTCACCGGCTCTGAATCCCTTAGTAGCACCAATGGTTACTTTGGTAAGCCTTAATCCTGAGTTAGTTTTAGTGCCTCATTTGGAAAATCTCTCTCTCTCTCTCTCTCTCTCTCTCTCTCTCTCTCTCTCTCTCTCTCTCTCTCTCTCTCTCTCTCTCTCTCTCTCTCGAGTACCGCATCAGCAGTCCTTTGAAAAAGAGAGGATGCAGACCAAAAGCTGGGTAAAATCTATTGGCTTTGTAAAATGTGAGCTAACCAGAATTTGTTAAGGTAATGATTAATCCGTAAAGATGTTAATTGTTGTGGTGTTATGAACGGCCATGCGAACATTATCTGAAAATCTTATGAATGAAAGTAAATGTTGCAAAAACAGAAATCATTT